>JZKD02S1675252.1:56976-70190 GCA_000966675.3 Picea glauca
TTTCCATCTTCCGACATTGCTCCCACTCGAACCAGGAACCCTCTTTTCCTGCGAGTTACCTTACGCTCTGATACTAGTTGTTAGAAAAATAGGACCGCGGAGCAATAAAATAAAAAAAATGCAGAAACAAAACAAAGAAGACACACAATACAAGAGAGACACAGATTTACGTGGTTCACCTAGTGTGGGCTACATCCACCAGAGAAATTGCCAGGTCCTTCCTTTATTATTATCCAAACAAATGAAGGGATACAACCTACAGTAAAACCCGCTGTAACTTCCTCTTCTTTCTCTCACAATATCCTCTCTCAAAATACAATATTCACCATAATCCATAGTCGCAATACATTTCCCTCATAAAAGAGGGTTTCCTTCTAGGGAAAAAAAGCCTAACATAATCTCTATCATTAGATCTGCGACCTTATAATGAACGGACCAAGTCTACAATGAAATTAAAATATACTTTTACAAGGCAATTTTTTCTTCGAGGTCTTCGCCCCCCAACCCCCGCTTGCCCCCACACCCCCCAGCTGGGGGGATAGACCCCCCGGACCCCGCAGAGGGTGTACCCCCCCTCTGCACTCCCCCGCGTGGAAGAGTGTACATAATTTTTGGGTGTAAATAATTCATGGGGTATAAACATAGCTGAAAGCAAGGACCTCTGAATCAGGAAGATAATCAGGCTCCACAACCAACACACTCTCCTTAGAATCATCGTGAGTGTTTTTCAGAGTCTACCTTCATGACATCTTCGGTCTTCTAAAACTAGGTAATCCTTAGCCTACAGTTCGAGCCACGTCGAGAGTGCTAGTAGGTTGTGGCAGGGCTGCTGCCACACCTCTCCCTCAATGTCCCTGGTTGTTGTGCGTGACCCCTTTACTCCAAATGTGAGTTAGGTCAACAAGCTATCATCAGCCTGCATCCATCATGAATCATGTTATAAATAACAATCAACATCATAATATCTAATCATATATGAATATGTCACATCAACCACATTCAAACGCTAACAGTCCACTCCCTAGCTCGATCTAGAGTCCAAGGAGTTTCATTGATGCCTTAGCATCCTCAACGTCCAAAGTCCTGCACACTCAGGAAAATGTAGTCAATAGCACATGTCTATGTAAATACAACAAAAATAACATAACATCAAATCTAGAATGTGTCATAATCATAATCAAAACAACCAATGGTAAAACGACCCAGATCACTTGCACACAAGTGTCCTCAAAGAATAAGTTCACTCATTGTGCAGAAGAAAGGGATGTTACATGTAGCACAATATAGATAGAAGATTTATGCAAATAATAATATGACAACTAGGGAATTTAAAGTGGGATAGAATGTGCTTTTGAAAGTGAATCCTGAGAAGAGCTCATTTAAGTTGGGTAGTTGTACAAAGATAGTAGCCATATTATGTTGTCCATTTGAGATATTAGACAGAGTAGGGCCAGTTGGATACATGCTTGAATTTACTGATTCTATGAATGTGCATAATGTATTTCATGTCTCTTTGATAAAAAACTATGTACATGATTCCAATGATGTTATTGATTGACATTTGATTCAGGTAGAGCCAGAGGTATAATTTCAGGTCCAACTAGTGTGCATATTGGATAGAAAAGTCAAAATTCTCTGGAATCAAGTTATAGAGCTCGTAAAAGTTCAATGGACCTGCTACGGTATTGAATATTCTACTTGGGAGAATGAATATGCCACGCAGGTAGAGTATGGGCATAACTTTTTGAATACTTTTGAATTTTTTATTTTTTTTCTTGTATATGCACTAAGGAAAGTGCCAAAATAAGGGGGAGGGGAATGTAATACCCTAGTTTTTAGTCTCGATATTAAATAATGTATTTTTTTTATTTGATGAAAGGATATAGTTCCCAAACAATTAAAATAGGTCGGAGTGCCTAGGAAATGTAACGATTTCATCATCATTCATAATAAAAAACATCATTGGATGCTAGACATACATGAACACAAGTTATAGGGGGATATGATTCCATGAGAGAGGGGGATTAAGGGGATAAGTGTTTTTTTTATATTTAATTTAACCATTTTGGTTTTAATGAAGAATAACAATTAGATGAGATTCTTGGGGGAAGGCCATGTGGTTCTTGATTTCATGTAATTATATAAACACATGTTGTGAGATATTGAGAGGTTCATGCTATTCACTCTTAATTAACTATTGGTCATTCATTATTCCTCATTCATTCTTGATGTTGGTTGGGAAAAGGAAAACAAATTGTTGGAAAGGAAGTCATTGTTTTTTGGATGTACAAAACTATGGTGTATTCCAACCATGACTTCCATTCTCTTCAGAGTGAATAGCATGAACCTCTCAATATCCCACAACCTATGTTTATATATCTACATGAAATCAAGAACCACATGGCCTTCCCCCAAGAATCTCATCTAATTGTTATTCTTCATTAAAACCAAAATGGGTAAATTAAATATAAAACAAACACTTATCCCCTTAATCCCCCTCTCTCATGGAATCATATCCCCCTATAACTTGTGTTCGTGTATGTCTAGCATCCAATGATGTTTTTTATTATGAATGATGATGAAATCGTTACATTTCCTAGGCACTCCGACCTATTTTAATTGTTTGGGAACTATAGCCTTTCATCAAATAAAAAAAATGCATTATTTAATATCGGGACTCAAAACTAGGGTATTACATTCCCCTCCCCCTTATTTTGCCACTTTCCTTAGTGCATATAAAAGACAAAAAGTAAAAAATTCAAAATTATTCAAAAAGTTATGCCCATACTCTACCCACATGGCATCTTCATTCTCCCAAGTAGCATATTCAATACCGTAGCAGGTCCATTGAACTTTTACGAGCTCTATAACTTGATTCCAGAGAATTTTGACTCTTCTATCCAATATGCACACTAGCTGGACCTAAAATTATACCTCTGGCTCTACCTGAATCAAATGTCAATCAATAACATCATTGGAATCATGTACATATTTTTTTATCAAAGAGACAGGAAATACATTATGCACATTCATAGAAGCAGTAAATTCAAGCATGTATCCAACTGGCCCTACTCTGTCTAATATCTCAAATGGACAGCATAATATGGCTACTATCTTTGTACAACTACCCAACTTAAATGAGCTCTTCTCAGGATTCACTTTCAAAAGAACATTCTATCCCACTTTAAATTCCCTAGTTGTCATATTATTATTTTCATAAATCTTCTATCTATCTTGTGCTACATGTAACATCCCTTTCTTGCGCACAATGAGTGAACTTATTCTTTGAGGACACTTGCGTGCAAGTGATCTGGGTCATTTTACCATTGGCTATTTTGATTATGATTATGAGACATTCTAGATTTGATGTTATGTTAGAGAAAAGGGTCCATTCTCTTGGGCTTTTCATGCTGGAAAGAAGAGAGATGATGTAATTCAGATGGTTATGTGCTAAGAAACCTATGAGACCTTGAGATCTTACTAGTTTGGGAAGATGAGTGACACCCTAGAACCGTCATTATGGATTCATAGCCTTGACTCAGGGGTGACCTGTTGTTGAGAATTGGAACAACAATGTTTATGGTTGGGTGGAACGTCCTTGGTCTGTAGCTAGTTGATGATTGGTCTTAATAAATATAAGTAGTCTTTGTTATGTGTTTCTCTACTTGTATATTTATTTCCACTGTGTATTAATTATTATGTTTGAAATTAGTATTTGTATTATATATGCTTGTTGGTTATTAGTGTACATGACATATTTTTCATTTCTTTTATGTTGTAGCATAAATATTGATTATTGCATGTGATTCTTTCATGCTTCTTTATTAAAAAAATGTTATCAGAATTTCAAAATTAGTTTTGAAGTCTGTTTTGAAGTAGAAGAAAGAGGTACAAGGAATTCAAATTCTAACAGAAGTGTTGGAAAACAGAATTGGGATTGGAGTTATTAAAGAGAGTTAATAAATAACTAAAATATTGATTACATGTGCACCCACTCAAATAGGAAATGAGATCAATGATGACGCACACCCCTCCTCAACCCGCAGGTCGGAAGGTCCACGTCAACACAAGATATTTTTCCTCTCTTTGGCCCGAAGAAATCTAAACCGGCTCTTCTATTTTCCTTTCGAAAAATCTGCACCCAATGCAAATTCTCGCGGAATCCCCTCTTTGCACTTAGGAGATCAGATTTCGCACCTTTGCCAATCCGTTGGTTGAGTGTATTATCCTTCAATATCCGAAACCCAAAAATAGTCAACGTCGACCCTTCCTCTTTCTCTTTCGGACTTTTCCTTATCGCAATTTCGGAGGTCGCAGTGTCAAGCAACTGGTTCCCGCGATTCCCGAAACACAATTTTCCGAACCTCCTATGCACTCGCAAGATTTGACCTTTAAATGGTCCTTCACTCCATCAAAACTTCGGACTTCGCAATATCGTGAATCCTAATGCAAAGGTTTCGGTACTTCACCCCACGAAACCCCGAAACAGTCAACTGAATTGACTCTGTGTCAATGGGGTGCTACCTATCCTCTTCACTGACTCCTTTATGGCCCACACGATCCTTTTATCTTTCGGGACTTCTCATTTCGGAATATCATGATTCCCATGGCAATGTTTACAGGACTTCAACCTACGAAGCCCCGATATAGAACCCACGTGTAAATCCAATGACCCTTGTGGCTTGGATCTACGGTCCTACTCCTCTTGACATTAGAACCTTTCGACGCTTTCTTCGTAACTCCCCTTCTCCTCCGTGAGATCTGACGGCTCACGGGACTTCGCAGATTCAACACTGAGAATTTTGACTGTCCATTCTTTTCTCTGAGAACCTCTGCACAACTGACCAAGGTGTCTCTCTCTGCAGAACTCGTCCTTCTATGGTCCCTCATCACTATGACTTCTTTCCTTCCTTCGACTCCTTTGATGGTTCAAACCCTTCTAATATTTACCATGACTTCAATTCTTTTAGAAGGACCCTTGCATGCACTCCTTGCGGCAACCTTCAAGTACTTCCAAGCGTTGAACTTCCTTCGACTCCGCGCACACCTACAACAATAGTCTCTCAATACTTCACTCAGGTTTGAAACTCTGAGACTTTACTCGGTCTGCACACTCCTTGCACAGCTCCTATGCAAACTTCACTTCTAAGTAAATGAGAACAAATTATTTCCCTCCTGAGCTTCCAGAGACAAACCTCTGAACCCTTTGTCAACGCACTCCTTGCGGAAAATTCAACTTCACTCCTTGCAGGAACTCTTGCTCAAATAGAGAAATAATTGAAACTCATTCCTCTTCCATTTCTTCTTAGATTTCAAACATTCAAAAAGAAACCATTCATACATAGCATAAAATCAAATGCATGACAGAAAGAGTAAAACATTCATGAGCATAACATTCAAAGATTCATACACAGAGAATATATGAACACCATGACTCTAAATCACAACCTTTTTGTATTAATTAAGAACTTTTGTACATGGAGTCTACTACACAACTCTCTCTACTTCTCCTCTATGCTCATAATAATCATACAATACTCAATGAGGGTGTCTATATCCCGTTTCCCTCTTGCGCTCTAAAACTGTCTAATCTACACATTCAATTCTACCTACTTGCATTAACTATCATAAATGCCTTCTACCTACTAAGGGTGAGAGCGAATCCCTCAAGGTCCCGTTACATTATACAAGTGCGCCTCCACTTGATGTTTCATTAATGGTTCAAGATATTTCCAAATTTGTGATGGGCGCTTTTCTAGCTGTCCGTTGTCTCCGCGCTGGCTCGCTTGAGATGCTCCTGCATCATACTCTCTGGCTTGAAAATTTTCATGGGATCCTATCCATGAGCTCGTGCATGGTGTGTCCATGCATCTGGATCTCCACTTCTTTCTCCCAGTTGGCATATTCAACTGAATGACCTTTCCACTTGACCAAATATTCAAAGTATTTCTTCTGCCTGGTCTTCTTTCTCACTCTTTTGTCCAGTATGCATTCCATCTGCGGATTTTCTGCAACTGGCATCCACCTTGTCCACTGGATCACTGGCTTCTCATTTCCTATTCCTTCTTCCTCATCTTTATATGGGTACAAATCTGAGATATTTAATATCGGAGAAATTTCGATCCCATTGGGTAATTCAATCTCGTAAGCATTTGCCCCAAATTTCTTCAAGACTTTGCATGGTCCGATTTTCTTCATCTTTAGCTTATTATATGTTCCTCTTGGGAACCTTTTCTTTCTCAAATGTGCCAGAACCAAATCACCAACCTGAAACTAAAGTTGTCTCATGTGTTGATCTTCTCTTCGCTTATATTCTTGACTTGATCTCTGCAACCGCTCCTTCACCTGGTTGTGAAGTTCCTTCATCGCCTCTGCGAAATCTTTTGCACTAGCGCTCCTAGTTGCATTCTGTTATGAATCTCTCAATTCAGAAATCCCTCTTGGTTGCATGCCATAGACAATATGAAATGGACTCTGCCCTGTGCTTCTGTTAACTGAGTTGTTGTAAGAAAATTCTGCCTGTGGTAATATGTTGTCTCACTGGTTGTGGTGTTCTGTCACCAGGCTTCTCAGCAAGTCTCCCAGACTTTTGTTCACCACTTCTGTATGTCCATCCGTATGAGGATGATAAGAAAAACTAAACAACAAGTTAGTCCCCAGCTTCATCCATAAGGTCCTCCAAAATTTCCCTATGAGCTTAGTGTCTCGATCCAAAACTATACTCCTTGGCAAGCCGTGAAGTCGAATGACTTCTTTGAAAAACAGATTTGCAATGTGAGTTGTGTCATTGGTTTTCTAACATGGAATGAAGTGTGCCATCTTGGAAAATCTATCCACCACCACAAAGATTGAATCAAAACCTCTTTGTGTTCTTGGAAACCCCAATATGAAATCCATGTTGATTGCATCCCATGGCCTCTCAGGTATGGGCAATGGTTGATAAAACCCTGCATTCTGTTTCCTTCCCTTCGAATGTTGGAAAATTTTGCATCTGTCCACTAATCACTTGACGTCTTCTCGCATTCCGGACCAAAAATATGACTCATTCAATTTTTTGAACGTCTTGTCGTGACCAAAGTGTCCCGCCAATCCTCCATTATGTTTCTCCTTCAACAAATTCTCCCTCATGAAGCATTTCGGAATACACAGCTGATTACCTTTAAACAATAATCCTTCCTGGATCATGTATTCTATCCATTGGCTTATGTCTCTGAGAATTGGATTCTCAGCTGCTTCATACACCTCCTTAAAATCTTGATCATCTGCATACATGCTTCTGATATCATCAAAACCCAACGTTTTGGCTTTGAACTCCTGCAATAACAAACACTTCCTGCTCAAAGCATCAACAACTTTGTTAGCGGTACCAGGAATATGTTTAATCACAAAAGTGAAATTCTACATATACTCAACCCATTTCACATGTCTCTGATTCAACTTTTCCTATTGAGTCACAAACTGCAATGCATGATTGTCACTATACAAGACAAACTCTTTTGAGATCAAGTAATGTATCCATTTCTTCAATGCTTGTATAATAGCATAAAACTCCTTATCATAAGTGGAGTACTTCACTTTCGCTTCGTTCATCTTCTCACTGAAGTATGCTATCAGCATGTCTTCCTGACTCAAGATTGCACCTATTGCAAACCCACTTGCATTGCATTTCACTTGAAAGGTCCTTTGGAAATCCGGCAACACCAAAATTGGTTGTTCCGTAATCTTCCTCTTCAACAGATTAAAACTTTTCTCAGCCTCTTCTGTCCAGTGAAAAGACTTGTGTCTTTTCTTCACTATGTCCATCATTGGTGCACTAATTCCACTGAAATTCATGATGAATTTTTGGTAGAAACTAGCCAATCCATGAAAACTTCTCACCTCAAAGATATTCTTCGGTGATGGCCAATTCTTGATTACCTCCACCTTATCTGGATCCATCCTCAACTCATCTGCAGAAATAACAAATCCTAAGTAAATGAGCTCTGTCTTCATGAATGAGGATTTCTTCATGTTTATCAACAACTTCTCCTGCTATAACCTTTGCATCACTGTAGCCAAATGCTTCAGATGCTCTGCCACTGTTTTATTGTAAACCAGTATGTCATCCAAATACACAATGACAAATTTTCTGATGAACTCCCTCAAGACTTCGTTCATCAGCCTCATGAAGGTACTCAGCGCATTTGTTAAGACAAACGGCATAACAATCCATTCATACAACCCTTCATTGGTTTTGAATGTTGTTTTCCACTCATCACCTTCTCTCATGCGAATCTGGTGATAACCACTTTTCAAATCAATCTTTGAAAAATATTTTTCTCCACTCAAGCAATCCATCAGATCATCCATCCTTGGCAATGGAAATATGTACCTGATGGTTATCTTGTTGATCGACCTCGATTCAGTACACTTCCTCCAGCCTCTGTCTTTCTTTGGACTGAGTACCGTCGGAACAACACACAGACTCAAGCTTTCTCTGACCAATCCTTTGTCCAACAACTCCTGGACTTGTCTTTTGACCTCTTCATTTTCTTGCGGAGTTAATCTATACCCGGCTTTGTTTGGCAAACTGGCTCCTAGTATGAGATCAATATGATGACTCACACTTCTAATTGATGGCAACGAACGAGGTAGTTCATCCACTACTATGTCAGCGAACTCTTCCAGCAGTTCCTGAACCTCTTCTGGTAAATCATTCACTCTTGTGCTGGTCAAAACAATCTTCGGTTTCCTGACCACAATGAACTGTGGATCCTCCTTCTTCTTAACCTCTGTAAGAAGTTCCTTCCCACTCATGAGAAGTATAGTGTTGCTTACTTCTGATTTCACTTCCTTATCCTTGATTGGAAGCAACATGTGAGTCCTCCCATTCTTCTCTAGGATGTATGTGTTCATTCTCCCATCATGAATCACATTCCTGTCATATTTCCATGGTCTACCCAGCAATAGATGAAAAAAATCCATAGGAATGACATCACATAGTATCTTATCATTATATCCTCCTATCTTAAATTCAACTAAACATTGTTCAGTGACAGTTACCTGATGTCCTTTTTGTAGCGAAACTTTGTATGGGCTTGGCTGATCAATCATCTCCAGCTCCAACTTTTCTACCATCTCTGTAGAAACAAGATTATCTGTGATACCACTATCCACAATGACCTTTCATACCCTGCCTTTGGTCTGGAAAGCAGTCCATAAAATTCTGGTCCTTTGAACTAAACCCTCCACCTCCTTCTCAGGTGTCAAAAGAACTTTTCGCATCATCAACGATCTTCCGCCTTCAACATCTTCTGCCTCAACATACCACCTCTGTTCTTTGGTGATGTGAGTCTCTCCTCCTTATTTCTTTTTATCTGGACACTCATAATACTTGTGCCCATTCTTTCCACATGTGAAGCAGGTTATTACTCCATCTCTTCCTCTTCCTCTACCTCTGGTATGAGGAAAAGTATTATTGTCAACATAATCTCCTCTAAACTCAATATGTTGTCCTCGCTATGAGGTTCCACCTCTCTCAGTTCGAGTCTGAGGTTTCTTCCAGTTCTCCTTAGGTTTTTGGCTCTTATCCTGGGCAACTGATTTTCCTCTGGGATGACTTCTGCCTCGGCCTCTCTGACCCTTCTTTTGGCTCATCTTTTCTTCAGCTTTTAGAGCCATCTGATAAGCATCTTCCACCGTTCGGATGGTTACCATGCTCATCTCATCCTGGATGTCATATCTCAAGCCATTCATGTATCTAGAAACCTTCTCATCATCGCTTTCCTGATGACCTGCCCTGATGTTCAGCTTATAGAATTCTTCAGTGTATTCTTTCACTTTCATCAGATTCTGTCTCAGGTTCTGCATTCTCCTGAACAGAGTAATTTGGTAATTCCTGGGGATGAATTTCTCCTTCATCTTCACGATCATTCTATCCCAGCTCTTGATCTTATTCTTTCCTTTGTAGGGTCTGTCAGCTTGTAGTTCATCCCACCACAATGTTGCATGTCCTTTCAATCTAGTGACAACATGCTTGACCTTCTTGTCCTCTTCGACATCTTCATAGTCAAAGTATGTGTCCAAAACTCTAATCCAGTCTAGAATCTCCTTTGCATCCAAGTTTCCCTCATAAACTGGAATTTCCATTTTCGCTCTTGCACTCATTCTTGCAATAGCTTTGATCAAACGTTCCTTTGCTGCATCCTCAGTTGCAACTTCTTCTTCATGTTCAGCCTCAATTTCACTTTCGGAATCACTTAGATCCCCAGAACTGACTGCGCGTCTCTGTGTTGTCTCCATGTCTTCGAGTCTAGCTCGTAGATCATGCATCTCTTTCTCCATGGATAGATCAGTCATCTGCCTACCTCTTCTCCTCAACATTTACCTATCCTCTGATTGATCAGGTGTTTTCCTATGCCTTCTCCTTGGCGGCATGGTGAATTCTCCTTTTCCTTGCTACAGAAAGCAAAGAACCTTTCTAGGCTCTAATACCAAAAATGAAGACGCACGCCCCTCCTCAACCCGCAGGTCGGAAGGTCCACGTCAACACAGGATCTTTTTCCCTTCTCTGGCCCGGAGAACTCTAAACCGACTCTTCTATTTACCTTTCGGAAAATCTGCACCCACAACAAATTCTCACAGGATCCCCTCTTTGCACTTAGGAGATCGGATTTCGCACCTTCGCGAATACGTTGGTTGAACGTATTATCCTTCAGTCTCTGAAACCCAAAAACAGTCAACACTGACCCTTCCTCTTTCTCTTTCAGACTTTTCCTTATCGCGATTTCGACAGTCGCGGTGTCCAGTAACTGGTTCCCGCGATTCCCAAAACTTGATTTTCTGAACCTCCTATGCGCTAGCAAGCTTTGACCTTTCAACTATCCTTCACTCCATCGGAACTTCGGACTTCGCAATATCGCAAATCCTAATGCAAAGGTTTCCGGACTTTACCCCACGAAACCCGGAAACGGTCAACTGAATTGACTTTATGTCAATGGGGCGCCACCTGTCCTCTTCGCTGACTCCTCTGTGGCCCACATGATCCTTTTAGCTTTTGGAACTTTGCGTTTTAGAATATCGTGATTCCCGTTGCAATGTTTATGCGACTTCAACCTACGAAACCCCGATATAGAACCCACGTGTAAATCCAACGACCCTTGTGGATTGGATCTACGGTCTTACTCCTCCTGAGCTTAGAACCTTTCGACGCTTTCATCGTAACTCCCTTGCTGCTCCGTGAGATCTGACGGCTCACGGGACTTCGTGGATTCCCCACCGAGAATTTCGACTGTCCGTTCTTTTCTCTAAGAACCTCTACACAACTAACCAAGGTGTCTCTCTCCACAGAACTCGTCCTCCTGCGGTCCCTTGTCACTATGCCTTCTTACAAACTTTCAAAGTACTAGACTTCTTGCCTTCCTTTGACTCCTTTGAAGGTTCAAACCCTTTTGATCTTTCCCACGACTTCAAGTCTTTTAGAAGGACCCTTCCATGCACTCCTTGTGGTAACCTTCAAGCACTTCCAAGCGTTGAACTTCCTTTGACTCCGCACACACCTACAACAGCAGTCTCTCAATACTTCGCTCAGGTTTGAAACTCTGAGACTTTACTCAGCCTGCGCATTCCTTGCACGACTCCTATTCCAACTTCACTTCTGAGTAAATGAGAACAAAATCTTTCCCTCCTGAGCTTCCAGAGACAAACCTCTGAACCCTTTGTCAACACACT
The DNA here is from genome assembly GCA_000966675.3 of Picea glauca. NCBI lineage: Eukaryota > Viridiplantae > Streptophyta > Pinopsida > Pinales > Pinaceae > Picea > Picea glauca. Next base: position 68,686 of record JZKD02S1675252.1, read on the forward strand.
CCTTGTGGACAATTCAACTGCACTCCTTGCAGGAACTCTTGCTCATATAGAGAAACAATTGAAACTCATTCCTCTTCCCTTTCTTCTCAGATTTCAAATATTCAACAAGAAACCATTCATACATAGCATAAAAGCAAATGCATGACAGAAAGAGTAAAACATTCATGAGCATAACATTCAAAGATGAATACACAAAGAATATATGAACACCATGAGTCTGAATCACAACCTTTTTGTATTAATTCAGAACTTTTGTACATTGATTCTGCTACATAGCTCTCTCTGCTTCTCCTCTATGCTCATAATAATCATACAATACACAATGAGGGTGTCTATATCCCGTTTCCCTCTTGCGCTCTAAAACTGTCTAATCTAGAAATTCAATTCTACCTACTTGCATTAACTATCATAAATTCCTTCTACCTACTAAGGACGAGAGCGAATCGCTCAAGGTCCCGTTACATTATACAAGTGCGCCTCCACTTGATGTTTCATTAACGGTTCAAGATATTTCAAAATTTGTGCTGGGCGCTTTTCCAGCTGTCTGTTGTCTCCGCACTGGCTCACTTGAAATGCTCCTTCATCAATCAAGGGAACATTTATGAGTTAAAATAGGAAATGTGGTAGTTGGTGAAGATTAGTTACTATTCTATACTTTTAAATAAGGAATTATTTGTGCACTTGAGCTTGTGAGTGACACATGGGTGGATGAATAATAGGTATTTATTAAATTATAAAATTACATTTATGGATTATATGGATAATTTTCTTGGTCCACAAAGCCTATAAAATGGAGGCTTGAGATAGAGGGATCATACAGTTTTGCACCCTAATGTTGGATGGTTGTTGTAAAACTTAAATTTGTATTGATGATTATTGAAGAATTTGGTCTATTGTAGAGTGCTCAAGAAGTGGGGATTTTCTCTCAAGTTTGAGGCTTCACTCTTCAATCATTTTGGTAGATTCATACCTTTCATATAAATGCATTATAGTCTAGGGATACTTGGGAAATGAGAGTACCCATCGGTTTTGATAGGGTGGTCAACCAATGGAATATAAAATATTAGTAAATCAAATTGAAGTGAAAATCAAAATTTAAAAGAAGATTCAAGAGTAATTCAAGCTCATCATTCAAACTTCAAAGGTGAAAATCACTCTATGGTAATTCTTGTAAGATATTACTTTTGATGGAAATAAATTTGTTACCCATTGATTATAGGGTTGTGTGTGAATATAAGTGTGTATTTATAATTACCTTGCAAGTAAATAATTATTTTTATTTCTTTGAAAAAAGTTTATATGAAATTTATTTTTAATATTTCAAATGTTAAATTGTAATTTTGTTGATATATGGTGAACCATAGACATTTTACATAATAGAAACAAGCGAAATGATTCATTCCTAATTCTGTAAATTTTCGAAAGAAAATAAAAAGTCTATCATGTTATTTTCTATTGAAATTCATGTTATTTAGATGCTAAATTATATATAATACCTATGCCAA
>JZKD02S1675252.1:88661-118331 GCA_000966675.3 Picea glauca
GCCAATTCATGAGTATACCATGAAATCACAAAGATTATACCCATGAACCATCCACCTAAAGTAGAATGGGCACAAGGAAAGAATAATACACTAGACCAACCCACAAAAATGAAATTGTCTCTGTGTAGCTAATGATCCAAAGTATTGAACAAACTTGTTCCTTCTTTAGAATACTTTTGAACAGTTATATAAATCCTCTTATTTCACTATTTCGACCCTTTCCAAGAACTCTATATGATCAAAAGGTATATACTAAATTGGGGACAATTTTCATCCATCGTCCTTTCAAAACAATTCCAAATATTAGTTGTTCAAACAACTATTTGAAACTAGATCAAACCAATCCAACATAGGTACGAAATGCATGATAGCTCAATCTTGAGTTTTCAGAGTTCATATCTGACCCTCAAATCACCTACTGAATCACATCAATGGAACAATTTCAATGGAGGGAAATGTGCTTTCTCTCACATTAACAATATTATATTCACAATATCGATCACATTCAATATTTTTCATCCTTTCTCATCTTGAACCTTACAAAATGCAACAAATTAAAAGGAGTATTTTTATTCTCTCTCATCCATTTCCATGTATATTGATAATACTAACTCGTAGTTTGATATGAATGAGTCTAAAAGAAAGAACAAGTAGATGTTTATGTAACTCATATAGCTAAAGGAAATTACTCCAAGGTTCTTCTCGTTCTATACCAAGACGTTATACAGTTAACCATTGTAATCCAAATGTGAAAAATTTATTTGTTTTCTCCCCTTAAGTAAAATTTTGATGGAAGAAATTTTTTCCAATTTGACCTATCCTAACCTATGAGAATAGGCCATTTGACAAGGAGATATTGAAAATGTGGAGGCTTGGTTCGATAAGTTGTTGAGTATTGGGGACAAGACATAACACTTTCTCTAGGAAATTACATCGAAGAAAAAAATGGTTAAAGGTTACAAAAAACTTTGGAGAATGATTATTTGTATTATCATGAAATGATTTTAATTATTGAAGATATGATTTTCTTGAAATCAATATAATTCTTCCAAAGTATTCCCCAAAATTAGATTTTACTCCATCAGCATTTGATAGGAATATATTGACAACATAAAAGGGGGTATCATTTCTAATTCTAGATTTTTAATGGATCTTCTTAATAGGGTTAAAATCCATTCAGAGGTGTCTTTCATTAATGATCCATGAATATCAATAGTGAGTTCAACAACTCATAGTGCAATAGCTAGTAGCGGCGTAACCTAGGGAGGTTGTGATTTGGTGATAATTAGTTCCAAAGTGGGTTTTTTACTAATTCCATTTGGTGGCACATATTTTTTGGTACATGAAATTCATGTGTTTACTGTCCATGTGACTATTTTAATCATTGTTAAAAATTTTATATTTTACCATAGATCTCATTTAATACTCAATAGTGCAAATCTTTGTTTTTTCTTTTCTAATGATGGACTATGAGAGGGGTGACATGTAAAGTATCTTCTTGGGATCATGTTTTCCTTGGTTTATTCTAGATTTACAATGTAATTTTGGTACTACGATTTCATTTCAACTAGAAAAGGAACTCTAATGTTTGGGGTAGAATAAGTAATCAGAGAGTGCTAACTCATATCAAGGGAGGAAATTTTTCACAGAATTCCATTATGATTAATGGGTGGCTCCATTAATTTTAGTGAGCAAAAGCCTCTCAAGTGATCCAATCTTATGGTTTTTAATTATATACATGTGATCTTTTATTTTCAAGTGCTCATTTTGTTTAAGCCTTTAATTTAATTTTCATATCTAGCAGTCATGGGTGATGGAAAGAACTCATTCAATCATTGTTTGCACCCATTAAAAAAATGAAACTTAGTAATTATATCCAACCTAGAACCTTGAGAATTGTATAGGGACATGATGTAGGAATATCCCATTGCCTTATGAGAGGATTTTTCACAACATGGGCATTGTTCCTAGCAAGAATTGTTGTAGTAGGATAACATCTAGGAAAATTTGAAAAACATTATGGCATCAAGATTTCTAAAGTTTAGCCAAGGCTTGGCCCAAGACCCAAATAATCATTGTATTTGGTTTGTTATTGAAACCTCACATGACTTTGAGAGTCATGGTGATATTACAAAAGAATTCCTTTATCATAAAAATTGTGCTTCCCACTTTGGTCAATTGGAAATAATCTTTCTTTAGACCTCTATTGATTTGTTCCATGTGGCTTGGCAAGGCAATTTTGAAGACTCGATACCTAATCCCTTATATTTAAGGCCCATTCCTCATGAAAATTGGGATCCTAATTTTGGTCAACCGATTATAGAATCCTTTACCCAAGGAGGTTCTCTCGATATAGTCAATTTCAGTGATTCTAATGTTTGTTAGTGGTTGCATACAATTAACTTATTCATTAATGAAGATCTTTATTCTTGATCTCTTTTCTTCCTATTTTTTCTACCATGTTTTCAATACAAATTAGGTTACATATACAAACTAAATGGAGACCAAATGTTTCATGGTTCGAAAATGCTAAATGCCATCTCAATCATCATTTGTCAAGACTCTTCATAGTTAGATATCTAGCTTGGAAAGCACTTTTAGTTCATGTTTCCACTCTTGAATGAAGGTTAGTTCCTATCATATGGTATAATGGTTTGAATATATCAATGCATCCCCAAGGTTTAGGATGTATTTTCATAGGTTAGTGGAATATTTATCCTCAAAATTATAATTCCAATAGTATTTTATTTGATCTCTCTTGAGTGGAAGGAAGTGTTAGTCTAACGTTTAGAACATATTTTCTCATCTCCTAGGCATTTTATCTCACCTATAGAACACTAGATCTCATCTCTTTTATTATAGAGATCTTGTTTAGTGAAATTTTGACTCTATGAGACATGAGAGCACTCCAATCCTAAAATTTAGTGATAATTGCCAATTTTTAAAGTGTAGGAGCACACTTCCTACCTTATCGCCATATTTTAGGATCCTACATCATGTTTTGAGGTCTTTGTCTTATTTCAAAAACCCTACTCCTAGATTCTTGCGGAAAGTGTGCTACTCCTTCCTATTTTTATGGGTTAGATCCTAATTTACAGGGAATAGAGTGCTCTAGTGCCTATTATGGGTAATTACTCATTTAGTTAAGGGTAAATGTTACTCTACCATACTCTTTTAACATTACTTTCTAAATACACCCATTTAAAAGTTGAATATGCCTAACATTTGTGCATCTTAGAATTTTTTATATAACATAAATAACTCTATTATATCTAACCTACACTTAATATTAGTATAATCAATTATCAGTTCCACAACATTAAAAAACTTCAAACAAGGTTGAATTTTGGCCTTTCAGGTTTTTTGTGAATAATATTAACAATTACTTTATTGTTGGTGGTGGTGGAGTTATTATGCGGTTCATCGAGTAGGTTGGGAACATAAGCCAAATGAATAAAATCCCTACAACCCAAGTATCTTGAGTAATACCAAATGATATCCTTTCTAAGGAATGAGTGATCATAGTTGAAAATAATATGGTGAGCTTGGACCATCAATTTTGAGACATGTTGTCAACCTATGTTTAATGAGCATTGGCTGGAGTGAAGTGATTAATAGTGTAGGATGATTGGTTTTATTTTCAAAAAGATACTATACCTATTAGCATGCAATGCTTAGGGGAGGAATCATTTTACACCATAGTATACATCAAAAAGCTAATTTTTAAGGACTCTTTGTTTATGTGGGTTGGTTGAACTTCATAACTATGATTGGAACTATCAACTAGACTCACCAAGAATTGTCTATGCATGTGAACGGGAGAGTCTGGGCCTTCCTTGGGACTACATTCATATGAGGAATAAAATCCATTCAATTGATCAACATAGTGCAATTTGATGATGAGGATCAGGTTAATGTTAAATGAATTTGGTGGTTAGCAATATATCAAGGTTCTTAAGTTTCCCAAAAGACCTGAACTATGGAAAACCATTGAAGCCATTTCTGATATTGGAAAAGTGAATCCTAGGATGTTTTAGGGACCTAACCTTACTAACCCCTCATGCAGGTAGAATAATATAATTCCATGTAATAAAGGCCAATATTAATAAGGCCTAGAAATAATGAAGAATAAGTCAAATGTAAGAAGACCTAATAGAAGCATCCCCTTCTAGAAGGATCTTCCTATAGATTGTTCATTTGGATATATAGATTTACTATAAATAGAAGTAGAGGGTATGAGAAATCTTGTCTTGGATATTATTGTAATAGAGATCTTCTCTGCTGGACGTTGCCCCCTCGAAGAGGCAATTGAACATTTATATCAGTAATCAAAGTGCTCTTTCTAGTGTTATTTTGATATTATTCTTGTATTGTTCTGCTTATATCATTACTTCTCTACCATTTCGAGTTAAAATATTTATGTTCCTCATATTATTTTATATCTAGAATACTACAAGTGGTATAAGAGCACCTTCCTCGGAAAAACATTGTGAGTTAAATTTTTTTTCAAGGTAGAGAGGTATTTTGATGCCTTAAATCTACAAAAATCTATCGTTACGCTCATAAACCCATGATCAGGGATTCATAAATGTAGGAAATACAAGTGGTACCTAAGAACACATTTGTTTCCCACCCTTCGAATGCTCTAATGTCTCATTTGGGCACTTGGCTTTCAGAATGTAGGGCATGTCGGATGATTTGTTTAGGGAATGATTTATTAGTGGCCTCAAAGATGAAATTTGTGCCCATGTTCTCATGGAAATCCCCTAGACTTGGTTGGAAGCTACTCAATGAGACAAGGAATCCCAACAAATTGTGTCTTCCCAGACCCGCAAACCCTCGTTTCCTCTTCGCCCTAAACCCACTAATTTTTCCCCTCCTGTAACTCCTGTCAAGATTCATAAATTAACCAGGGATGAAATGGTTGAGCTTCAACTCAAGGGTCTTTTTTATAATTGTGATGACAAATATTTTCCCGGGCATAAGTGTAAGGAAAAAAATATTTTTATGGTTGGGAATGAGGATATTTCTGAAGAATATGTAGTTGTTCCGCCTATGGAGGAACTACCATTGCCATTTGACCTCACCCCACCCTTTGACCCACCTGAAGTTGACTCAAGGATTTCACTTAGGCGCATTGGCTTGTTTTATGCCCAAACTCTCAAATTAATTGGTTACATCAAAAATAGAAAAGTCATCATCCTTGTTGACACTGGTAGCACCCATAGATTTATTCATCATTGCATTTCCCAAGAAGTCAATAGTTACATCTGTGTCATCAATAATTTTCAAATCTTGATTGCCAATGGTTGTTCCATGAAATGTGGGGGGCGATGTGAAAATGTGTGACTCCAAATTGGTCAGTGTCATGTAAAATCCCATATGTTTTCTATAGGCATGGGTGGTTGTGACATTGTTCTTGGTGTTGAATGGTTATGCACTCTAGGCCCCATTATCATTGATTTTAAGGACTTAACCATGTCGTTCCAACAAGAGGGACAATAGTATAACTTACAAGGCATCACTACAGGCTCCCATTAGATAATCAGTTCCGATCGAATGGAAAATCTCCTAAAAAAATTTCATTCAGGAATTATAGCCCAACTCCATTCCATTCATGTTGTTGAGACACCTTTTGTACATCCCAACCTCCAATCTATCCTCTCTCGCCACCAAGTTGTTTTTACCAACCCCAAAGAATGTCCCCTTTCTAGCGGCATCCATAATCATTCCATCCCTCTCATCCTAGGAAGTATTCCCCCCAATGTTCGGCCTTGTTGTCATCCCTTTTCCCAAAAGAATGAAATTGAGAAAATTGTTTATGAATTACTAGAAGTTGGTGTTATATGTCCTACTACTCACCCCTATTCTTCCCCTCTAGTCATGATACTCAAGAAAGAAGGTACTTGGCACATGTGTCCAAATTTTTGTGCCCTCAACAAAATCACAATCAAATAAAAATTCCCCATTCCTATCATTGATGACCTCTTGGATGAATTGAGTGGTGCTTAATAGTTCACCAAATTCTATCTACATTATGGATACCACCAGATCTATATGAAAGAAGAGGACATCCCCAAGACAACATTTCTCAATCATGAGGGTCATTATGAATTCTTGGTAATTCCCTTTGGATTGTGTAATGCTCCTTCGAATTGCCAAAGTCTTATGAATCATGTCTTCCATCCTTTTCTCCGTCATGTTTTCTTAGTTTTATTTGGTGATATTCTCATCTATAGTAAAACTTGGTCATCACATATCTCCCATGTGAATCAAGTTCTCCTTCTACTCTCTAAGCACTAAATTTTCCTCAAACAATCTAAATGTTCCTTTGGTGCCTCAGAAGTGGAATACGTGGGTCATATTTTCAGCAAGGATGGTGTTTGAGTGGATCCTAAGAAAATTGAATCTATGCAATATTGGGCTCACCCTAAAACTCTTAAGAGCTTGTGTGGTTTTCTAGGTTTAACGGGATATTATAGGAAGTTTGTTCGAAATTATGGAAAGATTGTGGCTCCTCTCACTTCCCTCCTTAAAAAGAATGCTTTCACTTGGAATTCATTTTCGGATCATTCCTTCCAAGCCTTAAAATATGTTATGTGCTCGAACCATGTCCTAGCACTCCCAGACTTCAAAAATACATTTGTATTGGAATGTGATGCTTCTGAAAAAGTAATTGGAGCCATCCTCATGCAAGATGACAGGCCTTTGGCCTTCACTAACAAATAACTTTCAGAGAGACATTTGGGACAATTTATTTATGAAAAGTAAATTTTATCTATTATGCCTGTTGTGGATCTCTAGCATCCTTATTTATTGGGTCAACGATTCCAAATCAAAACTGAGCATTAGAGTCTCAAGTATTTCCTGGAACAATGAATTTCATCCCTGGAGCAACAAAAATGGGTGACCAAGATATTTGTCTATGATTATGAGATCATTTACAAGAAGGGAAAGGAGAATGTAGTGGCCAATGCTCTTTCCCAGAAATATGAAAAAGACGGGTCCCTTTTCTCCCTCTCCTTCATTGTACTAGATTCACTCCAAGTTGTTCATGAGGAATGTTTGCAAGACCCAAAAATTTCTATTAGAATCCACCAATTGCAACACAATTCTTTCTTTTCTCCAGGTTACTCTTGGAATAATGAAGAGCTTCGCTACAAAGGTCATTTGTATTTATGCAAGAAATCCCATCTTAAATCCACAGTTCTTTCTGAAATTCATTTCTCACCCATAGTCGGGCATTCAGGATTTACCAAAACCTATGAATTATTCAAACATTCTTTTATTTGGGAGGGTATAAGAACATGACGTCCGCACCTTTGTGGTTGAATGTGAGGTCTATCAACGCAACAAGGGAGAAATTGTCAAAGCTCTAGGCACACTCCAACTTCTTCCATTTCCCCCTGCTATTTGGTGAGATATTTATATGGACTTCAATGTCATCTTACCTAAATCAAGCAAAAAGTCATTCATCATGGTGGTCATCGATCATCTCTCCAAATATGCTCATTTTTGTACTCTTCAAAACCCATTCATAGCCTCCATAGTGGCTCAAATATTCATGGATAATATCTTCAATCTTCATGGCATGCCTAATTCTATTGTCTCTAACACATACCCCATTGTCACCAACAATTTTTGGCAATAATTGTTCAAGCTATAGGGAACCCAATTTCATCTCAATTATGCCTATCAACCCCACATGGATGCCCAGACTAAGGTTGTCAATAAGTGTTTGGAAACATATTTGAGTTGTTTTTCATCTGAGCAACAAAATAGGTGGGATCAATGGTTACCTCTTGTTGAATGGTGGTACAACACCTGTTACCATACAACTACTTGCATGACTCCTTTTGAGGAATTCTATGGCCAAAATCCTCCATCAGTTCTCTCCTATATGCCAGGGGTCTTGAAGGTTTAGGAGGTTCACACAAATATTACAGTCTGTGAGGATATTATTCATGCCCTCAAATCCAATTTAGTCATGGCTTAGAATCGCATGAAGCAACAAGAATATCAAGGTCATTTTGAACGCCATTTTGTTGAAGGAAACTAGGTATTCCTTCGACTACGACCTTATAAGCATGCTTCACTCAAATCTCAACATTGTAATAAACTTGCGCCCAAATTTTATGGTCCTTATACAGTTCTCAAGCATGTGGGATCGATGGCCTATCAGTTAGCTCTTCCCAATCAGTTGAAACTCCATCCTATTTTTCATGTTTCCTGCTTAAAGAAGGTGATTGGAACTAAGTGCCAAACTCAAACTAGTCTCACTAAGTTGGATGAAGAAGGTTCCATATGGTTGCATCCACAAGAAATCTTGGCCCAAAGAGAGTGTCCTCTCCATCAGTGTGCCATACAGGAAGGGTTAGTCCAATGGAAAGATACCCCTCTAGAATATGCCACCTGAGAGTTGACAACCATTCTACAACAATTCCCTCATCTGAAGCCTTGAGGACAAGGTTGTTCTTGAAGGGGGAGGGCATGTTGGGAACCTAACCTCCCTAATCCATCAAATAGGTAGAATAATATAATTCCATGTAATAAAGGCCAATATTAATAAGGCCTAGCAATATGGAAGAATAAGTCAAATATAAGAAGACCTAATAGAAGCTTCTGCTTCTAGAAGGATATTCGTGTAGATTGTTCTTGTGGATGGATAGATTTAGTATAAATAGAAGTAGAGGGTATGAGAAATATTTTCTTGGATATTATTTTAATAGAGCTCTTCTTTTTTGGAGGTTTCCCCCTTGAAGAGGCAAGTGAACATTGCTATCAGTAATCAAAGTGTTATTTATGGTGTTATTCTGGTATTATTCTTGTATTTTTCTACTTATATAATTTCTTCTCTTCCATTTCTAGTTAAAATATTTTTGTTCTTCATATTATTTTATATCTAGAATACTACAGGATTGCACTAATGAGTAGGGAATATTAAAAAACAACCTTAGCACACCTTCCTCTGTGTGCATATGTGGGTCTAGTTCACCCTCTCTAACTCACTAAATCAAGAGTTAGTTTCATCTCACTAATTGAAGAGTTACTCCTATCATGTAGAAATTTTTATATCCACCCAATTTATGTTCAATAAAAATCGTCAAATTCCTATCATTGCTTGGGCCTCAACCAAGCACACTTATGAGTCTCAAGTGAATATCAACCAACCAACTTCTCTCCTATATGTGGAGAGTAACTATGTTATAGTGAATCCATCAACATAATATAACATGGTCAAAAGGTACCTTATAGGATAATTTGGGTGAGTTCCCTTGATTAGATGGATTGGTTCAGTGTGCATGTATAAAAAGAATCATTTATATAAAAAAAAAGACCTCTACAAATAGTAATATTGGAACAGGGGCAGACCCAGGGTTCAACACACCAACAAAACACTAACTACCAACGCTTTTGGCAACACTTCCGAAGTAGATGAAGTCCCACACGAGGTATAGGAAGGTGTGGTTGCAGGACTCAAGTGTCTGCAACCTAAGCTGGGACACAGACCTATCATTATATCACTTAAAGAGCACTTGTCTTTGATCATTCATTAATATTCAACCCTTCTTATACTTCGCAAATAACACAAAGCATTGTAGTATTCACTTAGATATAAGGTAATTTGGCACTTAGCAACAGTAAAATAGATCAGATACAGTAAATCGTCAATAAGCATCTTCATACATATCAGATCTACTATTCATACACATCTAATGAAGCACAAAGCATAAGTAGATCTATCTAAATACACCAAAGCACTTAGCAAAAGCAGAGATGAACACATCAAGTCAAAGCACAAATCATAACACACATATTTATGTGGTTTACCCCCACCATGGGGCTACATCCACCAACTCTTCTTCTTTAATAGTGTCTCGAATTGGTTACAAGCGCAAAGCTACCAAAACTATCCTGCACACAGGACAGAAGATCTGCGCAGCTCACTAGATCCTTCTTCCTTGCGTTACAACACAAAGCCTTCTATATCTCCACACAGGGACTTGCACTAATATATGCAAGTATTATAAGATGCACAACCCCTTGATCACATAGATCCATTTAGCACATAGCCTATATAACATAGTTACAATCCTTAGATCGTTTACTAGATGCGTAGACGTCTATTTATGCATTACAAAAGTGGTCCTAAATGTGGGTAAACCCACAGGCCGACATCCCTATCTCATTACATTGTCCCAAAACCAAAAATGGGCCCAAAAGTGGGTTGATATCCCTTGATCTCTGCTTTGTCTGGCGCTCTATCTTAGATAGGTTGTCAAAGTCCAAAAATGGTCAAGCACGACCAAGTAACTCTAAAACTTGGTCAAGGGTCAACATGCCCCCAACACTCACCTGTGACTCGTCTCAAGTCACTCTGGTCTGAGCAAGTCTACCTCAAATGCCTCAAGCTTGGCTCGAGCTACTTTAACCTGTTTCAGTGCGATGGCCTCTTGCTCCGTGAACTCCTGGATCACTGCATCATTCACTAGCCCTTCTAGGCACTAAACTGCTATGAGGATGATCTATTCCATCTCGGGTCCTTGGATTTCAACTTCAGTGAACCATTGGCATTCCTTTTCTTGCACTGGATGAAGTCATTGAGAGACTTCCATCACTTTGTTCTAGATCGCATGGATTTTTTGTTCGGCTATGTGTTGTTCTGGAAACCTCTTCATTCATTCTACTGCTATTAGGGATTTTATTTGTGCCTGTAACGTTTCAGCGTGCTACTTTTCTTCTTGGAGCTGCACCTCCAATGCATGTATCTCTGATTTCTCTGTAAGGTTTTAAATTTAAGCACTCTTAGAGCTCAGTTGCTTTCATTCTAAAGCAAAGGATTTTAATCTTCCAACTACACTACGGGAAGTTGCCTCCCTTAAATCTCTTACTTATTGAGGAGTCTCGGGCATGGTACGAAGTTCCAGATCTATGATGCGCTGCTAAAGTTGCTAGAATACTTCTTCAAGATGGGCCACCTACTGGGGGAATTCATTCTTTAGCTTTTACTTCTATGAAGGTCATAGAGAGAATTTCTTTGTTCACCTGTTCCTTTACTTCGGTTGTTTCATGATCAATTGCTCATTGCTTTGTTGTAGTTTTGGTTTCTCTTTGTCCCACTGTTCTTGAAGAGCAAGTTTTTCTTATTCAGCAATAATGTGTTTCTCAAAAAGTACTCCTTGTACCTATGTCAAAGCCTGGGTGGCTTGCGCTATGTCTTCTTGAGCTCGTCGAAGGTGAGATTTGGCCATATAAACAGTCTGGTGGAGTTGAGTTGGCTCATCTCCTGGCTCTACTATGCTTGTTGTCAGAGGTGCAGTGGAGACTTCACAAATAGACTGGAGTTCCTGCTATACTCCTTGGAGTTCAATATCGATACGATTATACATCTACTCCTGCTTCATTTCCTACTTCTCTACTATCTCCTTTGAAGCACCATTCATAGCTACAATGATGAAATCGAAGTCATCCAATGTGAGGGAAGTTAGCATCTTATCTACAGGGGTTCTAGGTTTCTTTCGGGAGGAATATTTTAGAGGCAAAACCTTCCTTTTCTTCGACGAGTCCTCTTCATCCCTAGGTGGTGGTACTTCACCTTTCTGTTGTTCAATTTCTATGCCTTCTATCTCTTCACCATCACCCCCTTCATCTGGTATGATAGAGGTATTCCTTACAGATGCACTGTCTACATTGTGAACCTCTTTAGGCTTCTCTATCTTGCTTGGTCCTATTGTATCCAACACAGTTTCTGGGATATCAATATCAAATAGCTCTGCAGGGTTCATTGGAATGAGAAGGTCTATTGACCATTCCTTGGTGATCTCTTCGATGTCTTCCGCGATCAACTTATAGTACGACTGCAACTGTTTCTTATGCTCATCAACACGCGTTGTTATATAAATAAAGTGGCAATCCGCAGTGAACTTCATGAAGGGTGGAAACTTGTGGAGGGTATTCGGGGTCATCTGAGGCTCGGACTAGCTGGTGAGATTCAACTGGTTGTAGTAAGTATGGAAGATGGCATTGGATTTCCACTACTTGTTCATATCATTAGAGTACCATAAGGTGATGAACTTTGCAACCAAAGGCTCAAAGGGTTCGATATCTAGGAAGGTCACACCTTCCAACATTTTCCATGCAATGACTGTGATCAGTATGCCGAGATAGCTAAAATGGAACTCATACCCTTGGTCCTGCGCTTCCCTGTAGTCCATTTCCAGCTGGTTTACCAAGTATTTCTTCCAATTCATCTGAAGTCCTTCTGTGCACTTCCCTGTGAGATCAACTACGAATCCAGTCACTTGGGTGGGCCAGTTCTTGTGAACTAACTTGCCTATGATCAACTGACATGAAAGGCGCACTGAGCCACTCTGGATAGAGGCTACCTTGTAACCTCATGTGCCCTTCTTGACATCACCATAATTTTCTTTGATTCCCTACGCTAATTCTCTGTCTGCGGTCTTGCTAGGGTAGAAATACTATGGGTCAGGTCCCTGCATGCTCATCTCTGTGATCTAATTGATCAAGGTTAGATCCACAGTGATGTGATGGTTCAGCCATAAGTATCCTCCTTGGTAGCAGGACAATAGCGGCTTGACGCATGCGTTCACTTCTTGGTGTCTTCCAAAGTGTGGGATCTTCATCACATTGAGTAGTTTGGACTGCACGAGGTTCTGGGTCTATGACTGTGGGATCATATTTGAACTTTTTCCTTTAGTTCTGGTCAAATACTTGTGTGGGTAAAGCATGTTGTAAGCCTTCCTGTCGCCAAGGTTGTAGTCATTGAACTTCAATGCTGCGATCTTATCCTGGTCATCTCGAACTATGCGTATCCCTTTTGGGAGGTATGCCATGATCAAATCATAGTCAAAACCTCTAGGCACACTATCTTGGTTGATGGCGCCACTTAGAGGAGGTAGGTAGGTAGGTAGAATGCTCAGAATCATCTTGACATTCATGATATCGTATTTGTTTTTCAGATGCTTCTCTTCGGCCTGTCGGGATGGTCCAGCTCGAGCAGTGGATGGAGAGGCTTTCAGTCCTCTCGTTGAAGCTGCATGAACACCTGTGGATACTCCTCTTTCTGACATGACTCTCTCAGTCATTAAATCAAGCAGAAATTTTGTTACAGATTCTTCGAATGCGGTGAGCTCGTCGGACATATGCACTCAGGATAAATTATTGGCATCACAATGATCTAAACATTGGACATGAATGAACAAAATGGGTGCGATGATCACTCTATACACTTTCTAGTCTACATGCTTCAAATTATCAAGTGGAAAAAGTGTTCTTTGGGAATGGCGCGACGAGATATATAGGGGATCGTGGCAATGGTTTGCTTTGCAACAGGTATGAACCTCATTAATTCATGTTCTGTCCATTATGGCATGGTCCAATGGGCCAGTGGTGAGCCATCAATTCTTTTCGATCCAGTTGGAGCAGCAATCGAATAGATATATCGGCCTCCAACGGCTATATTGCTTCGCCATGGCGAAGTGCCCTATGTCATTGTTCTGTTATCTTGGCGAAGCTCCAGTTTTTCAAAGTTTCTTTCTATGAGGTACCCTCTGGAACCTATTGTAACTTTTCAATCTTAGACTTCTTCTTACTCAGATTTCTAGCCTTCTTTCCAGTGAGCTTCGTCTCGGTGGTTCTTTTCCCATTTTGATTCTTATTTTCCTTGGACATAGTCACTTCCCACTGTTGATATTCTCTCCTAAGACTCAGGGGTAATACTTCTTGTATATCTAAGAAAAATATTTCAATATTCTGTGAGTCCTCTAATTCTCTTGCAGTTTTGACATATGGGCTTCTAGTGTCAAGTAGCTTCGATTTGTTCTCTTGTTCTTCAATCAACTACGTGATCCTTCTGGTCATGAAATCTTTTAACTCTTGTCTTTGTTGTTCTAAAACCTTTTCGTCTTCCTTCTTTCTGGCTTGATCTCTTTCAATCCAAGGTTTTCCAAGTAACATAGTAAATGGGGCGTTGTCCTCAATAAATTTGATAATATTAAAATCTTCCTCTGTCGAAGTTCCATTGACATTCATAAATATATGAGTGAGCTTTCCACATAGGTTTATCAGTTTTCCTATGAATAACCCTATTTCTTCTAATGAAGGAATCGTAGTAGGCCTTCCTATAGCTTCCCAAGTTCTCTTTGTCATGATATTCACCTTTGTTTCTTCATCAAGAACATAGTCAATGTTGAAGTCCCCTATTCTTACTTAGATACATTGTTTTTCTTTAACGATCTCTGATAACCTAACATGTCGGGGCTTATTCAAGGTGTCTTTCATCTGTAGCAATACCTTCTCGGATTCTTTCTGGGGTTCGACTATTTTTGGAGTTGTCTTATGGTTTTCTTCATTTAGATTCATTTTTTCAAGCTTAGTAATCATTCTAGGGAAATCAAATACTTAATCATGGTCCAAAGATTTACAACAGAGACAAATAGGTTTTCCACCAGGGAATTCCTTAACTAGATGTCCCGGTCTTCTACAACTGTAACATAGGGTTAATCCTCTCTTCCTTTTAAATGATCCTCATCCTCTTATGTACTGTGCACTAAGATCATGGTAACTAGCCTACAAAAAAATCTTTCTAGGATCTTGCAACCATTTGTTATTCCAAACATTCTTTCTATGCATAGGTATAATATATCTATCACTATACTTATAAGATCTATTCATATCAAGCCTTCTTTCATCTATCAGAGCCCTAGTTTTCAAGCTACGACAAAATCTATCAAACACACCTAGATCCATACTTTAGAAACAAAAATTTCCACTTATCTTACTTCTACAGAGCACAAACCATCTAGATCTTAAATTTTTTTAACTATTCTTGCCTTTATTAGAGCACCGAGCTTATAGATCTTACCTCTTTTCTTCAGATCTGACCTCTTTTCTTCAGATACTTCCACTTTTACCTTTCTTAGAGAACCAAGTGTTCAGATCTCACTTCTTTTCTTCATATATGACCTTCTTTCTTTAGCACAAATATTTTCAGATCAAGTGGAATACTGCACACTAGGGCACAGATCCTCGCATAGAACTTCCACAGTTTCAGGAAGAATCTTTGCACAAAGCTTCCTCTTCCTTATTTCTCAGCAATAACAGTTTTAGGTCCCAACAACGAAACCATTTGTTGGCACAGGGGCAGACCCAGGGCTCAACGCTACAAGAGTGCACCAACAAAACCCTAACTAGTGGCCCTTTCCACAACACCTGCGAAGCATATGAAGTCTCACTCGAGCTAGAGGCAAGGGTGGTTGCAGGAATCAAGTGTCTACAACCTTAGTTGGGACACATATATGTGATTATATCACTTACAGAGAACTTGGCTTCGATCATTCATCAATATAAAACCCTTATTATACTTCGCAGATAGCACAGAGCATCACAGTATTCACTTAGATCTAAGGTAATTTGGCACTTAGCAACAGTGAAATAGATCAGATACAGTAAATCAACACTAAAAATCTTCATACATATCATATCTACTATTCATACACATCTAATGAAGCACAAATCATAAGTAGACCTATCTAAATACACCAAAGCACTTAGAAAAAGAAGAGATGAACACATCAAGTCAAATCACAAAGAATAACACACAGATTTATGTGGTTCACCCCCACCCTGGGGCTATGTCCACCAACTCTTCTTCTTTAATAGTGTCTCCAATCAGTTATAGGCACAAAGCTACCAAAACCCTCCTATGCACAGGACAAAAGATCTTTGCATATCGCTAGATCCTTCTTCCTTGTGTCACAGCACAAAGCCTTCTATATCTCCACACAGGGACTTGCACTAAGCTATGCAAGTATTACAAGATTCACAACCCCTTGATCACACAGATCCCACTAGACAGATAGCCTATATCACATAGATACAATCCTTAGATCGTTTACTAGATACCTAGACATCTATTTGTACATTAAAAAAGTGGGCCTAAACATGGGTAAACCCACGAGCCGACATCCCTATCCCATTACATTGTCCCAAAACCCAAAATGGGCCCAAAAGTGGGCCAAGATCCCATGATCTCTACTTCTCCTGGTGCTCCGTCTTCGACAGGTTGTCAAAGTCCAAAAATGGTCAAACATGACCAAGTAACTCAATTTATATTTTTTAGAAAAAAAAAAGCATGTTAAGGTCTAGTGGGGTATCAATATAACAAATCTTCTTAAATAATGTCAAACATATATCAAATGTAAAATAAAAATATGATTTGAAATGGATATGAACACAAAGAAATATTTCTAATTCTCAATATCTACAACAATTCAACAATTAAGAAAGGTTAGTTACAATTATGTAAAGACAATGCAAAGTAAAGTGGATTAAAACAAAGGAGAAAAAAAAAATGAATTATATATATATATATTTAATAGAATAGTAGTTGAAACAAGAGAGAGGAATGGGAACTAAAAGGTTAGTCCCTTGGCCTTCCCATTACCCAAGATTTCCTATATCTCATTTTAATTAGACTCTCATAGGGGCGATATTTTTTTTGTCCAAGAGAGGAGGATGGACATGAATCAAGAACTGTATTGTAACCAAATATTACCAAAATAGATTGAGAAACCATTCAATGTTGGTTTTCCCATTCCGGTATCCAAGTTAAACAATGTATCTATGTGCAATGTTTTCTTTCCGTGTTATTGGTTTACTATCTCAACTTGTTTTTGTGTTGATAGTAGAGCTTCTCTTTGATATTAATGGTTTATAGTGAATAGTGGGAGTTTAAATGATAGGGATATGTAATCAAACTTGTGGATTTACTACATTATTATTTATCTTTGTCTAACAAAGAGTATAATAGGTATACTACTACCACCATGGGATGAATTTACAATCCTAGGGATCAATGGCCATCACGTCAAATTTGTTCCACTTCTTTATAAGGTTTCTAAACTATTTTATATGGATTTGGTGGATAGTTGATCACTTTTAAGCATTGTTGGTTGTTTTCATCTTTGTCTAGGTTGTACCCCTCTCCTATAGGCATTACTCTTATTAGGAAAATTCTAAGTTAAACTTGGTTTTCCAAGAGGTCATACACATCTCCTATACCATTTACAATCGATGAAAGCATCATAAAGACTATACAAAATTGTGGGAGGTTCTATAATTGTGATCTATATTCATATCTATACACTTTGTATGTTGAATGCCTTGACTAACTATATACACATAGATTGTGTTGAATTTTGTTGTTTACTTCTCAATATGTTGATGGTATTTAGGGAAATGGAATGCTCTTGTTTGTTTTAGGTGAGCACATGTTCCATGTAATTTAATCTATTTCCTTGAACTAAATAAGTGAAAAATCATTATGCCTCATCATTACGTCTATTATCCACTATTGATGGTGTGTAGAAGCAATGCATTGAGATTATGGATGTGCCCAAGTGAGATGATCTTATTCTTTGGCCATGAATTGGTTTTGACTATGATGTGTATTATTGGTTGACTTACAAATACTCTTCCTCAACCACTTCTTGAGTTATCATTGGGTGATTGTTTTCTTAATTAACTAAGAACACAACCATACCTCTTGAAGAAATGAATACGTCCATGTAGCAATATGATATTTCACAAAGGCGTTTGTATTTTGTATTGGATATCGATTGGTGTGTCCTATGATAGGATAAAAATTAGTGTATTGTTAGAACAAAGTAATAATTAGATGTATCTTGGATGGTTGTGAGGAATGATTTCTATCCTTGTTGATACTGAGAGGGGGGTGAATCAGTATCAAGTACAATTTAAAAAAAAATCAACTTATACTTAAACCATTCATTTATATCAAATGAGAAATGAACAATAGTATAATAGTTACACCAATACACCATGCACAATATATGAGAAATAATCAATAGTTATTGTTCAAGGGAAGTAATGACTCCCAAGGGTAGCTACAACTTCCAAATATAAAGGGAGGGATAAACCTACAAGAGGAAGATACAATCCTCCAATATCAAGACAAGGTTGAACTCTCCATCCTTTCCCCTTCCTTGCACCCAAGAATATATGAGAGATAATAAAACTTCACATTAAATCATCACCATCAACCAACCATCACATAGAACATGATAATGCTTCTTGAGACTTCTTCAACTTCTGCAATTCTTCAATTCTTGTAATACTATGATCCTATAGATAATATTACTCAATCTTATATTTTAAACTCCTTCAAGTTTCACTCCTTGAATCCTCCCCAAAAAGAAGTTATAGAGAGAACGGTAGACCTTATTCAATTCTGGTTTATTCAGGAGAGAGAACATGTGCAGAATGCCCCACACTCAATATTTAACATCAGATTCTGAAACTCATAAAAAAGAAAATATATCCCATGCTATTTTGAATGAAATTTTTCTCACTTAATTTGGATTCTCTATGAATAATTTATGACTTTTTTACCCGAACACATGTTTATGACTACCTTCAGGACTAGTCAAAAACCCTATCCTCCACAGAGTGTATCTCCAAAATTATAGCAAATAAAGAGTTTAATTTTTTACCATAGTTACCTAGATATGTCTTCTCAATACGATATCAATTTTACCATATAAATCATTATAGAAAAAAAACGTTATAGTGAAAATGGTAAGATGACCTGTAAATAACATACCTTAAAACACATCACCAAAAGACTTCATCCTCCCTTGAAATCCGACCTTCTTTACTTCAGATTTCCTCTGGAATTCAACTTGTGTGTTTAAAATGAATGTATAATGATATGTATTTATACCCTTTATGTCACTTCCTTTTAACATTAGGGCCAACCTGGCACTTTCTTATTTTGTAATTCTTTTCTTTAATTATCTTCAGGGCTAACCTATACTTCCTTATTCAATTCACTTTCTCATCTTCAAAAATTCTTTTCTCCTCAACCATGAGGATCCACGTGAAGTTCCATCAACCACCAAAACAAACATGATGTATACTATCCATCCATGGGTTTTGTGTCTACATGTGCACTGTCCTTCATGTCCAAATACCTTCATCAATCTTGTGGTCCAAAACCAATGACTAGGTTTGACATCAATGACAACAACCAATATTCCAACAATCTCCCCCTTTGTCATTGATGGAAACACTCATGCTCCCCCTATCATCATGATCCCAATTTATCTCCCCCTTTTACATCAATGTAAAAGGATAGGGTTGCTCCCCTTGACTTTAACGGAAAAAGGTAACTCTCTTCTTTGGGGATGCTCCCCCTGAACATATAGCACTTAATAACACTTCATTTTTATGGTCTCTTTCTTCCTTGGAGCTTTTTCGTGAATTTAGGACGAATATGTTACTTGGTATTGTTGTTGTAGTTTCAACCAATATTCCTGAACCGTCTTATTTGATTTTTCATCTTTTGAGTCAAAAGTGAGAGTATATCCTTGATCACACATTCTACTAACACTAAGTAGATTATGCTTCAAGTATTCAACCAATATGACATTCTTTTCTTTTTCATTTTTTCTTCCAAGCTCTACTACACCTTTTCCAATTATTTTGGTAGATGATTCATCTTCAAATGCAACATTTCCACCCTTTCTCTTCAAGGTGATGAATTTGTCTTGATCCTTGGTCATGTGTGAATAAAATCCACTGTCTATGTACCATTCACTTTCTTCTTTACATTCTTCAACGGTCAATTCTATTCGACAATCTTCATTGTTTGGAATCTCTTTCCTTCTCCATACTGTGGTTGGCATAGGGACATCTTCATTCATATATCTGAAATATCGTGCTTTGTGACCAAAATAATTACATTGGTAGCATACCATATTTTTGGCCATCAATGGGGAAAACAAATTATAAATTTTGTTGACAAATCCACGATTATTTCCATATCTTCTATTTACACCATTCATGCTTCTTGCATAGTTTTTCCTTTCATTGATTCTATAATTAATTTCCTTATGTCCAAAATTTTTGCAAGAATAACAATGACCAAGAAAGAAATTTGGATACCTGGGAGTAAGTGACCTTCTTTGTGATGTAGTCCATCTAGGTTCATGATCTACTCTTCTGTAGTTTCCTTCATATTGATTGAAGATTCTTTGATTCCTGAAGGTAGGAGGTCTTCTTGGATATTCATCTCTTTTGTAATCATTCTTTCTTTCTGGTATCCTGGTCCACTACTCATCAATTGTCTGTGTATCTCTTTTTTCAACCTTCTTGTTGGTAGTTTCATATTCCTTGTATGAAGTTCCACCCATGCATCCAAGATGTGTTAATTCCTTTGGCACTTGAGAGTTTCTTAAGATCTTCCTCAATGAGACAACTTCTTGTTCAAGTTTCTCACAATCTTCTTCTTTCTTCATCATTTTTGTTAAAATATTGTGTAACTGAAAAGAATATTCTTATTCTTTTTTGTGAATAAAGTAAAATATAATATATATATATATATATATATATATATATATATATATATATTGACAAGTTGGCCCTATTGTGCCTAGACAAGACAAATGTAAATTAAAAGGGTAAAGTGGAAAGGTCAGCCCTGACCTAATTATTGGGGGGGGGCACAACTTGTATTTATAAGAGGCCTAGCACCTCATTTGTACACACACTCATCAAGGTCTCTCTATCAAGTGCACAAGTATGAGGGTGACGTAACTACAAGGAGAAGTGATGCAGCTACAAGGAAGAGTATCACAGTAAAGGTGAAGGTTATCTTGGTGAAGGACTATCTTGGTCTAATTGGTGTGCTACTATGTTCTTGTTAGGGTTTCTGGTGGATCTTCTGTTTGGTGAGATCTTTCTTGTGAGAGACACTTCACCTAGTTATTGAATCTATATTAAAGAATTTTTGCTGGGTTTTCCTCCTCTTAAGGGTTTTTTAGGATAAATGCTTGTGTACTATGTGATTGTGTTTCTTTAAATAAGATCCTTATTATGTTTTTGTTATAATGAAGATTAATAATAATATATTAAGCAAAAAAATTTAACATGGTATCAGATGAAGAGAGCATCTTTCACAGAAAAAGAAAAATGACATTGTTGTCGTACAAGAAAATTAGGGATTTTTATTCAAGAGGAATTTCAGCCCAAAGATCATCTAGAAAAGTGTGTCCTAGCCTAAGGAACTCATTGGCACCTTCAGCGCACCTTTTTAGTGGATAGAACTCCCAGAAAGTGAAACCCTAGTTTTCACCAATACCACACGTACCAAAAAACTAGAAGTACCAAGAAACCAGAAGTACCAGGAAACCAGAAGTACCAAAAAACCAAAAGTACCATAAAACCAGAAGTACCAGAAAACTAGAAGAACCAGTCCAAAAATCCACTGGTCCATCTTCAAGGGTCATAAATTTGAATTTTTAGAAATTGACTATACCAACATACTTGCCTCAATCTAGTACATCTTTTGGTGAGTTCAGTTTTCATATCCAAGAAATTTGATTATTTCTATAGCCTGGAGGGTTGGAGTATCGATTGCAAGAAAGAATGGCTATCAGTCTGAGGGTAGAAGACAGGCAAGAAGGATATGGAAACTTCAGATCTTGGAAATATAGGTTGCAAATGATTCTAGACAAGAACATCTCACAGTGAGTGTACCAAAACCAATGGAAGAAGAGAAAAAGACCAAGTGTAACATCTCCAACCACCCACAGGCTGGGAAATGCCACTCCAGAACATTAGAAAACGTTTTGTAAAATCCCTGACCAACGATGTTGGGCCACGCTATTCTATTTAGCACATTTGTTCTATGTGTGGAACATACTCTAACATACTCAACATCCAAACTAAACTATGTCAAATACAATTTTTTCTAACTACATGCGATTAAAACATATCCACACACAAAACGCTTGTGGAAGCTTTATATATAAAATGTGAACATACAAATACGTTATGTAAATGCATGGATTCATACTAAAATAAAAGTAAATGCATACATACAACATATACAGGAAATACCCATAAATATAAATACAGTTATAAATCATGCACATGGTAAATCCATAAAATTGAACATAGAAATAATAATGCAGTATGTAAATTTATCACACATTTGACACTTATCTTGGTAAGAATATTACCAATTGCGTGCAGACCCTCCACGAACCTCCCATCTTTAGACCACACTATTCATCACTCTCAACAGTGAGTCACCCCTGAGCTGGGACTAAACTCCACCTGGGTAAAGGGTTCTTGACTAGACTAATGGCTCATGGAAAATAGGAAAGACTCCATCAAAGGTGCCTACTCAAACTAACAACCTACAGTCTCTCATTCCCCACATGCCTATCCCACCCAAGGAAGTGTTCCCCTTCTCTTCTCAACAATCCCTCAGCTGCCCCACTTCCCATCTAGGGATTCAGCAACAGGACATACAAGAAGTCTCAGAGCCCTTTAGTTGCAATTCATCACCTTCAGGAAGTCAATTCCCAACAATTCTCTCACCCAGAGAGAGATTTCTCATGGGCCTGATAACCTGCCTCTTCATTCCATCTTCCAACTAACTAGCTACACCAACCTCTGTGACCATGGATACGAGCTTGGTATAGTGAAAGATAGTATGGAGAATGACTGACTGCGTGAGTGAAAATGGTCATGGCCCCATGGTTGACTGATCGAAAGAATCATGGAAAAGATGATGGTAAGAATGATGGGGTAGTGTGAAAATGAGTTAAGTCCCCAAAATAAGTATTCATGTTCCCAACTTAACACTTTTCATGTTGGGAGCTACTTTGGCCCACTTGTCCGCAACTTTAGAACTTAGGATAAAATAATCATCCATACTTTATGATTTAAATAAATATTAATATAATATTCCTTTTTTGGCTCAAGCTCCCTACCTTAGCCCTTTTCCTTAACTTTTAGGCCCCACCCTTTCCCTGACTAGTGGATTTTAGTCCCCCATCTCTTTTATCATGGTCAATATGTGCACAACGATGTAATTTATATTAAATATGAGACATGTACAAAAACAGGCACACTGGCCTTTAACATCTAGGCTCTCCTGCCTAATCAAAACATAAGCATCCTAGCTTTTAATAACTTTCTCACCAGCCTATAAAAGATATCATATACACAAAATCTTGTTGGCCTCACAATTGTGTGCACTTAAGATGTTGCGCGCAGTGTCTGCAATGTGCAACATCCTCATTTTTACTGCGGAGTACATGCACACATTACACCATGGAAAATGCAAGGCAAAAGATATAAAACAAATCACCATCTTAAGTATATTATTACATTTTTTGGGGGGGTTCTACCTGGGGATATTACAATCCCCTCTCCTTATTTATGCATTGTCCTCAGTGAACCATGTACACATATATAACAAAATTTTTAAAAATCCTCAGTGCATTATATACCATGTACCATTCAAATTCTTTATAATCTCCTAGCTTTAGCTATTGAAATCTTGTTATCCATCTAGTGCTCTACTTTCCAACACCAATTATGGTATTCATACTGCAACTTGAATTCAATTTCTCTATTCCATAGTGCTACTTTGGGAATAATTCATCTCATTGTTCCTTATTACATGCTTCAATTAAACTTCATTGAAGCAACAACTAGTTGTAGATCCATGATGTTCCACCCAGCCTTATATCTCACTGCTGATAAACTCTCAGTGCCATACCATTCCAAACCATGGGATATGACTCCATCAAGACAATGGCTTCCCAAGTTAACCATGACCCACAATCAATATCCACGTAGTCTAGGCCAAGATACCAAACCTCAAAAACACTCCAACCAATGGTCTCTCTTCCCCACATGCCTGTACAACCCAAGATAGTATGCGCCTTCATTGTCCAATAGTTCATCGGCTGCTCAAATTCCTTTCCAGGGCTCCAGTACAGACCGGCCAGGAAGTCTTAGAGTACCGTGTGTCCAGGAGTTCCCACTTTAATCATTATCATCTCATTGGCATCATACACATACAATTATTATGAGAGAGCATTATAAAAATTACATTTTATAAATCAAATTAATTTCATAAGGAATTTGATTCTTCCCAAATATGAAATTCTATTTATATTGCATACAACCAACAAATTGTCAGTATTTTCTATATATCATAATTCATCATACACGTCACCTTATGTAATGATCTTAGAATTGTTCGCACCTACCAATTCAATCATAATTACCAAACAACTTAACCAAATATAATGACTCATCATTCTATGCATATGCATGTTCATAATTAACAACAGTAAGTTCACTTCTTCAATTTTCTGAACATGAAATTTTTTGTAGTCACTATTCATGTGACCACCTCGCTTGCAACTTTCCCGTTGCAATGTTCAAGAGTTCCTGAAATGTTCTCAACTTCATGAGTTAGAAACATTTCCACCATTAGTATAATTATTTCCATGTAAAAACATATATACATGCACTCACAAAATGCATTCAGCAAAATGCATTTAAGTATACAATTCCATCATGTAAGAGTGCAATTCTGCCACTTACTAAGCATGAGTGCAACTCTCACTCCTTATTTATTCAATGCACCTTTGCATTGGTTTTCATAATGAGATTTATCTAAGTCATGGATCTCACCATCCATAAATTGTAAATCTGGCCAATGTCTTTACACATCTCCACACACTTCCCATTGTCTTCACAATTACTTGGATGCCTTCCTTTTCGACTTGAGCACTACACCAAGAATACAATTTTGTAGTGTTTATTTGTGTTAGCAAAAAGGTTGCAATCCAAGTTTTATTTAAAGTAGGAATATCATTGGGTATTTGTGTGGCACATAACGTTTCTATAACCATACACTACCATATCCAACCATGTCCTGGTCTCATACATGACTAGCTTTCTTAGCATCATTCCTATAACCAGTTATTATATTTTATTTTCTCTGGTTATTGCCTCATAACCAAAATAATATGACATGCTACTATGTCAGTGTGTGCATTCAAAAGATAAAAAGATTTGGTAAATATAACATGCCTCTAGCCTTTACCACACTTAGTGGTAACTTAATCATGTGAATGCACTTAAACAATACCATGCAACACAGTTTAAAATTCAATTTGGGGAAATTATTACCTGGATTTCCCTTTGGAAATTATACAACATAATTTCCAAAAGAGAGATACTTACCTATAGGGCTGCCATTAAACTAGTTTAATGCTACCTTATTAGCTAATGACTATATAAGTTCTCATGCTTCCTTATTAGCCTTATAATTCAATATTCCATCCTTATGTTGCTTCCATCCATGTGCAACAACATTATCAACAACACTTGCAAACATGCAAGCATTATCACTTTATGGATGTCCCAACAAGCCATAAAATACTTGCTACTACAATAATTGCAACAACTTCTTTCTTCATGTATCATGATTCCTTGTTTATCCCAGAAGTCTTCCATTCTCCTGGATTCTTGAACCTTCAAGTGCTCTTCATTGTAATTATTGTGCATGAATATTTATGATCTGAGCACTTTCTAGCCAAAACACTCTTGGCTGCCTTTGTTTTTCCATCCAAATACTAAAATGATATTAAGCTTTAGATTTTATTTATTTCCTGGATCCATCTATCCCAACTCATACTTGGACGAATTACGATTCCAATATTGTTGTCTTATAGACTTTGGATCTCCAACATCCACTTATTTTTCGGATCCCTCTGATCCAACTCTTACATGACCCAATTCTATTTCTAGTCATGTTTTCTGAGTAACCTTGGACAGTTAACACCAACTTCCTTCTTGAGGTACTTGATTTATCCCTTCCTTAACTGATCATATCAACACTTGGATTTGTTGGTTGTATATTATTTTCCCTTGTCTTGACCAATAGGATTTCAACCTACCTTGCACAATCCAGTTCTATCATGCCATAAATAATTCCCTTCATACCATGCTTCCATTGCACACTCTTGTAACCATAAGGGAAGCATTAGTCTAATTTCATATCTAATCCACGGATATGATGCATTTCTTACCCAATATGCAATAAGCCTCTTTCTTTATCTTATTACTGTCATTCAGGTAGTCAATTCCTTCTATAATAGATTTGACTCCGATGTATTGCTTAATCTGTATATTGGTTTCTTTGGGAGTGAATGTGCTTTCACTAATTCATTCACTACATGATCCGTTCCTCTGTCTGGACTACATTGAATACTTGACTAACATGAGAGGACTTCCTATAGTGGCTTTCAAAGAATTTATGGTTGCACCAAGATTCATACCTTGACATTTTGTGGCCTTGGCTTTTGATCATCTTCTGAAATATTTTGTCATAACACTCTTTCCCTGAGTATCTCTGCTTAAACCACTCACCTGTTAATAAATCAAATTTTTTAACTCTGCAAAATATTTTTAGATAGGACCCAAGTCTTGAGAATTTAGAAAGAACTACGTCATCGCAGAAGCTTGATATTTTGGAGGACTGGGAAAACCATTGTGGTTTTTAAAAATAGACGCATGGTACCTCCAGAGATACATCAGGGTGAAGGGAAGTTTTCTGAAACCACTTTCACCAAATTCTTGATGTCACATGTTTCAAAATGTCAAAACCACCACTCATGGGACAGACAACGACTAGTCAGATCACCTCGTTTCACTCATTTGGTACTTCCCAACTGTAAGATCTCAAGTGAACACCGCCATGTAACAAACTCAAACTCTAATCATTTGAAATGGATTAGTTGAGCATGGCAACCAATGCACTTGTACGTAATCCTGTCTGTGATTCATGATTGGGACTCTATAACTACCAATTCTCAAGTATGGAGGCATCATCTTATCCATAAACGGAGTAATCTCCAAATTTTCTTGACCTTTTTCTCTCTGTAAAAGAATTTTGGTGTCCACAAAGTTGAGGTACACGGACAAAGCTAAATCCAGTAAGACTAGTTCTTCAGGAAACATGGTAGATTTTCCTACAAGTAATGAGGAAAGAGTAATTGTGCATATAATAGCGACTAAGTTCCACACAGATCTTGCTACAGACTCGAAATTGGAAGTCAGGTTAAATCCCATTATGAAGGATCTGGTCATCAACAGGCCAGTTGTTAAGAAGAAACAGAGCAAGCACCAAAAGAAAGAAACCATAATTGGTATGGTTGAAAGTGTTGAAGTGAATCAACTAGTTTGGTTAGATACCCTAAAGGAGGAGATCGCTAAGCTGAAGTGAGTCCTCAAATAAAAATAAGTACATTTCAGCAAAAATTTGGACAGCTGGTAGTAGAGGGAAGAGACCCTAGAGATGATAGACATGTTCTTAAATGGTCTCTTTAAAATAGGGTAATTGTTATTTTAAATCATTCCCTTTTTTGTAATCTTATCTCTACTTTTAGAAATATGCGGAGGTCCGAGCGTTTCGAATTCTACAAATAATTCCTCTACATACACACACACACACACACACACACACACACACACATATATATTATTTCGAGGAAGAAAAGGGGGAAAGGAACCTGCCCTCTGTGAAGAAAGATTTTTTAAAATTTTGGGATTAAAATGAATATAAAAAAGAAGAAACAGATTTTGGATTGTTTATGAAAGATTATGACTGGTGGTGATATGAGTCTTGTTTTCTTTCATAGTATGTGTTTATTGTAAGCTTATATTTCACTTTCATCTATCTGAATCGGAGGAATATAAAACCCATAATTCATCTCTAAGATTCTCTGATCTTAGCAATTTAGACTATATTTATTTCTTCTCAAACCAACTTTGAATTCATTTTAAATAATGCTCCGATGCGGTTGTGTGTTTCTTTTTCCTCTAATACCATGCAAATTTTCTATTAAACTCAGACTCATCGCCTTAATTAGCCTTCTTCTCTTGATAGCTTAATGTTCCGACCATGCATTGTTCATTCCAGACTCCATATCCCAAATGTCATCTCCATTCCTCCAGTCATTCAAATAAAAACCCCAAAACAACCAAATCTAGCCAATGTTTTCTATAGATGTACCCAGTGACACGAGAGAGCCCTAAAAAATGCTCTGCAAAAAGGTGTCGTTCAAACGATATAAAATGTCACGTAATTTTTTTGGTTTACTATTGTTCTTCACCCTCCAAACAACTTCGCGTGCAAACATTTCGATCTATGGACACGTATTTTCCATGTGCTGTAATCCTCACAAGGTAAATCATGCTTCGTGCACTTTAAGACCATTGTGTATCACTTCATTGTCGCACCAATAATTTGCGTGCACTTTTGTGTCACGCACCAATAACGTGTGCTCACTACTTTTTCGTTGTGTGCCAATATCCACTACGCGCAATTTTGGTTCTTGCATTGATACCTATTGTGCACCATTTTTGTATCATGCACTGATATTCCACATGCATTTCGCTCTATGAATTGCACCATGTCATAGTTCAATATGCCCTCACTGCGCACAATAATCTGTGTGCACCATTGATTACACTGTCGTGAGCCAACTTATACTCATACTATGCATGCACCCACTAAACTCCTCTATGCTTTGCAATACTGCACACACCATGTGCATGATTACTATGTGTGTGTGCACACTGCACAATGTTAAATTTAGTGTGTGCACCCGCACACCAATATTTTTTCGTTCGGCATCAAATTTTTCCATGTGCACCCTCACACCATATTTTTCCTGTGCAACACCAAAATTTAACGCGTGCATCAACACACCAATACCTTGTCGTGCTGTGCCGAATTTTACCTATCCCGAACTTTTCACCGTGCATCATGCATTTTTAGTGCGCCCACCTGTGCACATTCACCTTTATGTGCATCAAATCCTCGTGAATTTCACTGCAGAAATTGCGGCTTTTACCAATTCACCATAAACATTCTGCAACTATCAAATTCATTCAATTTCACCCTGATAACACCAATTCAACCTCTATAACAATAGATCGTTGTGGGTTGACATTTCTGGAACGAATTTCCTCGAAATCAATTCCCGAATTGAGAATTTTATTTACTATTATCGCTCGAACTGTCACGGCTTCACTGTAACATCAAATTCGACCAATTCTAGGTTTGAATTTGCTAGAACAGATATTAAAACAATAATATCTCACCACTTGGCCGAATTTCTCCATTTCCCCATGAATTTACCAACCCAAATTGGGGTTTTTTCCTAATTTCAGTACCATATCGTAACTAGATGCTCTGCAACTCAAAATTTGGCCATCTTGAAATA
This sequence comes from Picea glauca, assembly GCA_000966675.3. NCBI lineage: Eukaryota > Viridiplantae > Streptophyta > Pinopsida > Pinales > Pinaceae > Picea > Picea glauca. Next base: position 117,809 of record JZKD02S1675252.1, read on the forward strand.
AAACCTCTGTAAAATTTCGCCGAAATTTGGCCACTTAGAAATAAAACCTCTGTGAAATTTCTCTTTAACTCGACTTGTTTGACCCATTCAAGCTCAGTTTTGAAATCGAAGCTCTGATACCAATTTGTAACATCCCCGGCCATCCACAGCCCCATAAATGCTACTCCATAACATTAGAAAATGTTTTTTAACATCCCAAACAAACCATGTCGAGGCACACTACGCCATAGAGCACAACTATCCTCTATGCAGAACATACTCTAACATACTCAACATCCAAACTGAACTATGTTAGATACAATTTTTTCTAACTGTGAAATATTTATATATAAAATGTGAATAAACAAATACGTTATGTAAATGCATAGATTCATACTGAAATAATAGTAAATGCATACATACTGTTAAGATATTTAGACACTTAAGAGTTAGTTAAGATCTACTTGGTCTAATATGTCGTTAGGTAAAAGTGTGTTTCTTTAGTATGCATTAGTATGCATTTGTAGTTAGGAAATCCGACGGT
>JZKD02S1675252.1:123340-150172 GCA_000966675.3 Picea glauca
TGCTCCAAGTGGCCGCGTTGGCTGGGGCCGTGGATGTTTCCCCGTAGGGGTTTTACCACGTGAAAACATTGGTGTGTTGATCTTTGATCTGGTTATGTGAGTGGTTACTGAAGGTATTCGTCCTCTGTTGGAATACCTGTGTTGTCAAACACATACAACATATACAGGAAATACCCATAAATATAAATACAGTTATAAATCATGCACAGGGTAAATTCATAAAACTGAACATAGAAATAATAATGCATCATGTAAATTTATCACACAGTTGACACTTATCTTGGTAATAATATCACCAAATGTGTGCATACCTTCCATGAACCTCCTATCCTTATACCACAATGTTCATCACTCTCAACAGTGAGTCACCCTCGAGATGGGACTAGACTCCACCTGGATAAAGGGTTCCTGACCAGGCTAATGTCTCATGGAAAATGGGAAAGACTCCATCACAAGTGCCTACTCAAACTAATAGCCTACAGTCTCTCATTCCCCACATTCCTATCTCACCCAAGGAAGTGTGCCCCTTCTCTGCTCAACAATCCCTGGGTTTCCCCACTTCCCTTCCAAGGCTTCAACAACAGGCCAGACAGGAAGTCTCAGAGCCCTATAGTTGTATTTGAGCACATTCAAGACGTCAATTCCCAACAATTCTCTCACCCAGAGAGAGATTTCACATGGTTCTGATAACCCGCCTCTTCAGTCCAACTTCAAGCTAACCAGCTACACCAACCTTTGTGGCCATGGATATGAGCTCAGTATAGTGAAATATAGTTTGGATGATGACTGACTGCGTGAGTGAAAATGGTCATGGCCCCATAGTTGACTGATCGAAAGAATCATGGAAAATATGATGGTAAGAATGATGGGGTAGTGTGAAAATGAGCTAATTCCCCACAATAAGTATGCATGTTCCCAACTTGACACTTGTCATGTTGGGAGCTACTTTGTCCCACTTGTCCATAACTTTAGAACTTAGGATAAAATAATTATCCATACTTTATGATTTAAAGAAATATTAATATAATATTCCTTTTTTGGCTCAAGATCCCTAGCTTAGCCCTTTTCCTTAACTTTTAGGCCCCACCCTTTCCCTAACTAGTGGAGTTTAGTCCCCCATCTCTTTTATCATGGTCAGTCTACGTGGAGCCATGTATTTTATATTAAATATGAGACATATACAAAAACAGGCGCACTAGACTTTAACATCTAGGCTCTCCATCCTAATCAAAACATAAGCATCCTAGCTTATAATAACTAGCTCACCATCCTATAAAACATATCATATACACAAAGGCTCACTGGCCTCACAATTGCGTGCACATAAGATGCTGCGAGCGATGTCTGGAATGTGCAACATCCTCATTTTTACTGCGCAGTACATGCTCACACTACACCATGGAAAATGCAAGCCAAAAGATATAAAACAACTCACCAGCTTAAGTACATTATTAAATTTTTTGTTGGGGTTCTACCTGGGGATATTACACCAAGCATAAGGAAAAGGGAAAAGAAATTATCAAGCACATGTGGAAGAGGAAGAGGAATCTCCTCCCTCAATGAAAGTTTTAGTAGAAATTAAGGATTATGTACTTTAAGTTGAAGATAGTTGATCTGAAGAAAGATGTCAAATGGTGGAGTCCGTGGAGCCTCCCCACACAAAAACAAAAGATAAGTATTCATGTTATTTTTTAGTATATCTTTTACTTTAATACTTTCTCATTACAAGGTATATTTTTGTGAGAACATTAATTAACCTCCTTTTACTTCAGTGTCTATGCAGACTTATGAAGGAAGTATCAAAGAAGAGGATAATGAAGGAGATAAAATACTTATTTCAGGTATGATCACTCATAAGAGTGACAAAGGTATGTGTTTAGCTATGATAGTAAGGAAAAATTTGGTAATTTCATAGCTAGAGTGAAAAAGAGTTCAAAAATCTAATTCATGATTAGGGTTTCAGATGTGTAAATGCTTGAACAAGTTTTACTTAAGAAAAAATGTGTACTAATATGATAGAAATCATGATATAGTTTTATTTGATAATTTCTTATTGTTACTGACCGATTGACTAAGTGGCATATCTCAAAAAGCATATTGTAAGTAGTTTTATAGGTCTCAGAAGAAAGAACTTATGCCTTGACTTGCATAAGTTAGACAACTTGACAAGGTCTTATGATATGGTGACGTTCAGTAAAGACCAGACAATATCGAGTATTTATATAGGAGCAGGAGGCTCCCAAATATTCATAACAAAAATGTTCAAGATGAAGAGAAAGATGGATACTTAGATATAGTTGACGAGATGCAGGTAACTGCAGGTTGTTCCAGTACTATTCTCATAGATGCAGAGGGAGCAGGTTGATCCAGTATAAAGACAAAAGGAAAGAAATGTTTGAACTCAAGAAGGCACCTAGGATATTAGAGAAGGAAGAGACCTACTTAGAGAAGGAAGAGACCTTCGCGGAGAAGGGGAATGAGAAATTTTCTAAGGTTGGCCTCTATCCAAGTGTTGATTTTTGGATACTCTACGAACATGCTATAATATACTCGTAGAGAGGAGCGTGGATGTTTCTCCCAGGGGAAGTGGGTAGATACTCTCCTTTGGCCAAGGATTGAGTAGCCTGGAATGCAAACCTTGACCATGTGGAATGGTTAGTTGGCTCTTGAGGTTTTTTGAGTGATCCTGCGTGAATCATGGAAAGGGAGTCTAATCTTGCCCAACTTAGCATTTTAGATTCTCTAGATCATGTGGGATGACTAGGAGTGAAGCTATGGTAGTAATCCTCCCTAGTGGATGGGTGAGATAGATGACTACAAGAGAAGGGAGAGCATAAAAGGAATGGAAAATCTCATAGAATATCTTTTGTGTGAATATAAGATATGTTCTGTGTGAAGATAAGAAAGAGCATCATCTACGTGAAGATGAACTAAAGAAAGAGTATCTTCTGTGCAAAGATAAAGAGAACAAAACCTCTTTGATATGGATTCATGGAGAACCAGTCAGTGATCATGATGCTAAATGACCAAGTGGATTATATTGATGCTTCCTTTTTCCTAGTTGATAATGTCATCCATTTGATGTTGTTTCCCAGTTGATGATTTTTCCCAGTTGATGATGTTATCTAATTGATGTTGTTATCCAATTGATGATGATTATCCAGTTGATGATGCTTCCCAGTTGATGATGTTATCCGGTTGATGATGTTGTCCAATTGATGATGATTATCCAGTTGATGATATTTCCCAGATAATATTGTTCAGTTGATGATGCAATCCAGTGACCTGTCAAAAGATAAAGAATATCCTTTTTGTTAAGAGGGAGTGTTAAAATATTGTTTAACTGCAAAGAATATTCTTATCCCATTTTGTGGATAAATAAAAAGATAAAATATATATTGACAAGTTGGCCCTATTGTTCCTAGACAAGACAAATGTAAATTAAAAAGGTAAAGTGGATAGGTCGTCCATGACCTAATTATTGTGGGGGAACATCTTATATTTATAAGAGGCCTAGCACCTCATTTGTACAAACACTCATCAATATCTCTCTATCAAGTTTGCAAGTATGATAGTAATGCAGCTACAAGGAAGAGTATCTCAGTAAAGGTGAAGGTTATCTTAGTGAAGGACTATCTTGGTCTAAGTGGTGAGCTACTATGTTCTGGTTCGGGTTTCTGGTGGATCTTCTATTTGGTGAGGTCCCTCTTGTGAGAGACATTGTACTTGGTTATTGAATCTATATTAAATACATTTTACTGGATTTTCTTCCCCTTGAGGGTTTCCCAGGATAAATGCTCGTGTACTTTGTGATTGTGTTTCTTTTAGTAATATCCTTATTATGTTGTTATTATAATGAAGATTAATAGTAACAGATTAAGAAAGAAACTTTAACAATTTGGACATTCTTTACTTCTCCTATTCTTATTGCTTCTTCGAGTAGAGTTTTCAAGGAAATGGTTTCTTCTCTTAGTTTCTCAAAGTCTTCTAATTGTTTCTTTAAGCTTACAACTGTCTTTTCACAACTACCCAATTTGCTTCTTCATTTTCTATGTGTGTCTTTGAGCTTGCTATTTTCAATATCAACATGCTTAAATTTTTAAGATTCTCATCTTCTTGTTGAATCATTTATGCTTCATGATTTTCTTCTTCTTCAGTGTCATCTCTTTCAATCCTTGAATGAGGACATTCAAATTCAACATGTCCTACTCCTTCACAATTAAAGAAAAATAACTAGCCTCTATTTGCTTCTTTGAAATATTAGATGTAATTTTCTTCAATTCTTCTTCTTTTGCTGCTTATTCCCTTGCATAAAGTTCTTGTACCTTGTCCCAAATATATTTTACTGATGCACATGATCCCACCTTGGATTTCACTGAATCTGTCAATCCATCTAGGATGGTATCTATTGCCAATTTGTTGATCCCTTTTTCTTCTTTTTGAGCTACAGTCTTTGGTTTATTCAAAGCATTGTATCATGAAGCAACTGAGAACCAAACATCTTCCCCAATATATTTCAAGTACATTTCCATTATATTACTCCAGTATTCAAAATTTCTTCCATCAAATGGTGGAATCCCATTTGGAATTTTGTCTTCGATTTTTGCTTAGGATCTTCCTTCCAGTGGTTAAACTATATTGAAGGTAACATACTCTGATACCAATTATTGATACTGAGAGGGGGGTGAATCGATATCAAGTAAAATTTAAAAAAGAAATCAACTTATACTTAAACCATTCAATTATATCCAATGAAAAATGAACAATAGTATAATAGTTGCACCAATACAGCACAATACAACATGCACAATATATGAGAAATAATCAATAGTTATTGTTCAAGGGAAGTAGTGACTTCCAAGGGTAGCTACAACTTCCAAATATAAAGGGAGGGATAAACATCCAAGAGGAAGATACAATCCTCCAATCCTTGCACCTTCCTTCCACCCAAGAATATATGAGAGATATTAAAACCTTACATTAAATCATCACCATCAACCAACCATCACATAGAACATGATAATGCTTCCTGAGACTTCTTCAACTTATGAAATTCTTCAATTCTTGGAATAATTTGATCCTATAGATAATATTAATCAATGTATTCTCTAAAAATCCTCCAGGTTTCACTCCTTGAATCCTCCCCAAAAAGAATTTATAGAGACAATGGTAGACCTTATTCAACTTTGGTTTATTCAGAAGAACAAATTTGTACAGAATGCCTCGCACTCAATATTTAACATCAGTTTTGGAAACTCCCGCACAAGAAACTAAAGCTCGTACTCTTTCCAATGAAATTGGTCTCACTTCATTTGGATTATCTATGAAGAAGTTATGACTATTTTACCCGGAACACATGTTTATGACTACCGTCAGGACTAGTAAAAAACCCTATCTTCCACAGAGTGTATACCCACAATTATAGCGAATAAAGAGATGAAATGTTTACCACAGGTACCTAGAAATGTCTTCTCAATACCATATCAATTTCACCATATGAATCATTCTAGAAAAAAAATTATAGAGAATATGGTAAGATGACCTGTAAATAACATACCTTAGAACACATCACCAAAAGACTTCGTCCTCCCTTGAAATCTGACCTTCGTTACTTCAGATTTCCTCTAAAATTTGAATTGTGTGTTTAAAATGAATGTATAATGATATGTATTTATACTCTTTCTGTCACTTCCTTTTAACATTAGGTCTGAACTGACACTTTCATTTTTTTTAATTATGTTCTTTAATTATCTTTAGAGTCGACCTATGCTTCCTTCTTCAATTCATGTTGCCATCTTCAAAAATTCATTTCTCGTCAACCATGAGGATCCACGTGACGTTCCACCTACCATCGAAAACAACATGATGTATACTATCCATCCATGGGTTTTTTGTCTGCATGTGCATTGTCCTTCATGTCCAAATACCTTCATCAATCTTGAGGTCCAAAACCAATGACTAGGGTTGACATCAATGACAACAACCAATCGTCCAACAATCCTCCCCACCCATGTTCAATTCCCATAATGACATGAATAAATATCATAATGAGTATGTCGTAATGGCTTCAAGCCTATATGTATTGCAAAGTTACCCTTGATTCAAAATTGAATAGCAGGGCAACTGCTATTTCTGGAGATATAACCCTTTAAATCCTCAGCCATGAGTATGGCCTTGACTAGTCTCTCATTCAAAAACCAATTCTCCCTCTATATATATGAATAGTGGAATGGTTTAATGTATGCAGTGTAGGTAGAATTAAAGGGGAGAAATATTTTTATTATTGGAAATTTGATAGAGTATACACATTCAAAGATAGAGTGGATTGTTTATTCTTGCACAATAGAGTTTCCTTGCATCCATGGTTAGATTACTACACAACATGGATTTAATTACTTAAATGGTATTGGTTAATGAGGATTTGTGTAAAACCACTGAGTTTACTTATTTTCTATGGAATTTAAATATATTTTCATAAATATAGGTATGTTCATTTAGTTGACATTTCAAGAACCCAAGTATTGAACCTACAGAATTTAAGTTTTGATAGTGATTGAATAATCCTAATCTCATATTCCTTGATAGAGTAAGAGTAGGGACAAAATTATAAATTCTATAGATCATCCATGTTGGTGAAATGAGTGGAATGTAAGCCTACATGGGTAAAGAAAACAGAGAGGTTGGAATTCCTACATCCATTCAATGGTCAACTTCAAGGGAAAAAAAAACACTTGAATGAATATTCTAGATGTTTAACCTAGGGATGGAAGAGATGGAGAATAACCTTGATATATCAACAAGACTACCTCCATTACTAAAGATGCAATTTTTTGAACACGAAAAGTCCCTCATTATGGTTTTTGTATCTTGAGAGAAGAGAATATTTCATCATGTATAGTTGGGAGAGAAAGTCATCCAGTTGGAAAATTGGCAAGAGGATAGTTTCACTTAGATGATGACTCAACTACATGAAGATTTGGTAGAGAAGGAGGAGGAATTTTAAAATATTTTAGTAGTTTCCAAGATCACAAAGAAGAAAAACCAACTTCCATTTCGATTGTTGAAGAAAAAACCATCACTAAGACAAATATGGTAAGCTCACCTCCCATAGAAATTTCTCAACAGAAGATTGGTGAATTTGAAAAGCATACTAGAGGCATCAAATCATTTTTTTTAATTAGATGGGATATGATGGACAAGAGATATGAAAGAGAAAAATTTCATAATAAATGACCATATATTATAATTAGAGATACAACTATAGGAATAGTAACACGTTTGCAACACATGTAATGCACTCAAGACCCCACCTACGCACCATCACTAAAAGCTTGACTCTATCATACACGAAATTTTTGAATTTTTCTTCAATTTATCCCATTATTTCTCTGATACCATTAATTAATCAATATTGCCTACATATGAACACAATTATACCATCCTAGCAGTATGTAATACATGCATAAATATGTATAATTAAACCACAATAGAGTTAACATAATTAACCACATAAAATCATCATAAACATGTAAAAGAAAACTTATATTTTAATTAAAATAATTGACTACATGTAGAACTCAAACATTCATCCTAGACATAGAATGTTTTTCATGCACTCTCAACATCAGGTGACCCCTGAGATGGGGCTATAACACTACCAGGGAAAAGGCTACCTAAGCCAAACTAGGATCTGATAAACAACACAAAAAAGGGCATTCCTAGGTGCAATCTCCAGCAACAGTTCCTACCCATAACCTCTCATTCCCCACATCTTGTCCCACCCAATGAAATGTACCCCCTTCTCTGCTAATGCAATCCTTTGGTTTGTCCCACTTCCCTTATAGGGATTCAACAACAAACCGTATAGGAAGTCTTGGAGCTCGGTCGAACTTGGAACACATGGCTACTCTCAACTAGTTTTTGAAACCACTAGGACATCACACAACGAAAATTATTCCCCTCAATTCTCCCAGCCAAGTAGAATTCTCCACAGGCTTGAAAACATGTTTTTTCAACCCAAACCATGAAGGATTTACAGGGTAACAAAAACTTCACAACTTCCACTCTCTAGAAAATGATATGGATGATGGAATGAAATCATGGAATGGAATGAATGAATGATAATGAAACTAAAACCCAACATTATATATTCATGTGCCATTTTTGACACTTGGCACTCAAGGAACTACTTTTTCCCCCACTTGATAATTCGTTCATCCACTTAGGAACTTAGGATAAAATTATATCATAAGACTTAGAACTTAGGAATAATAATGTTTTATTCCTTTTCTTAATCCTCGTTGACTTAGCCCCTTTTCCTCTCAAGTCCTAGCCCTATTTCCCTCTCATGGAGTCATAGACCCCCATACTCTTTCGTCTGACTTGGTTTGCAGTAGTGATGTATTTTATTAATATATATGAGTGATTAAATTTTACAATGTTGGCTCACAAGAATTTTAGCATATAGGATCTATGTCCTAATAATCACACAGGAACTCTGACCTAAAACATATATAAAAAGGTACTCTGGACTAAAACATCTTGGCTCACCGACCTATAAAACATATGTACAATTATAACTAGGGGTTCAGACTGGGGGTATTACATTCCCCTACCCCTTATTTATGTATTGTGCTTAGTTCATTATATACACATATACAATCAAAATTCTTCAAAAATATCTGAAAATATGTGGGTACTACTCCCGCATGGCATCTTCATGCTCCCATGTTGCATCTGTGGGACCGTATTGGGTCTATTGTACTTTTACCAACTTGATGGATTGATTCTTGAGAACCTTGATATTTATGTCGAATATGCACACTAGTTGGACCTAAAAGTGGACCTAGTTCTCCAACTGAACCACATTCCAATCAATTACATGATTAGCATCAAGAACATACTTCTTAAGAAAAGACACATGGAATGAATTATGAATGCACATGGATGTAAACAATGCAAGCATGTATGCAACAGGACCAATCCTCTCCAGGATTTTGAATGGTCCAAAATATATTACTTCCAGCTTTGGGAAGCTCCCTAATTTAAGTGAACTCTTTTTATCTTTCACTTACAAGAATACATGTTCACCCACTTTGAATTCTCTATGTGTTCTTCGTTTTTCTGCATAACTTTTCTATATGTCTTGAGAAGCCTTTAAAATCTTGTTTATTTTCACCATCTTCTCTTGCATTTATCTAATCAATTATGTCCCAACCATTGCACTTTATTTTGGATTATCACATCTAACTAACATGTTACACTTTCTTTCATATAATGCTTCAAATGGGCTCATATTTAAAGATTCATGGTATCGATTATTATAAGCAAATTCCACTAAATGTACATAGTCTTCCCATTCTGATGGCTTGTCCATCACATACATTCTTGACATATACTCAATCACCTGATTGACTCTCTCTATTTTTCCATTTGATTATGGGTGATATGTTGTGCTAAAATTTAAATTTGTCCCCAAATCCTTGAAATAATCCCTTCTAGAAATTTGATGTGAATTTGGGATCTTTGTCAGAAACAATTTCCTTAAACATGCCATGTACTAGCCTATAAATTTATCTCATGTAAATCTTTGTCATGTTAGTTTCCTTCTGGGTTAATTTCACTAGTATAAAATGAACAACTTTAGTTAGCTTATCCACCACCACCATTATGGAATCATGCTACTTTATTATTCTGTGCAACTTCGTAATAAAATCAATTGTCAAAACTTCCCATTTTCACTCAGGAATGTGAAACCTATGCATCCATCTAGTTGCATGTATGCTCTCATCCAAATTTCAGACATATGGATATATAATCAACCACCTATTTTTTCATACCTATCCAAAAATATTGACTCTTTACAGTTGCAATTGTTTTTGGGTATCTTCGATGCCCAACATACGACACATTATGCATTTCTCTTAGCACTATATTTTTTAGCTCCTAATATTTAGGAACATATATTCTTCCCCTGTACATGAGGATTGTATCCTCACTCATCTCATAATATTTAATTTTCTACTAAAAATTACCTTGTTATAACATTTATTTTATTTGCAAATAATGTTGATATGATTTTGCAACTTCAAAAATTGTGTCTTATAAATCATATTTGCACATGATAATGGTTCTAGCATGCATATCATATACCCTCCTACTGATTTAACCATTCACATTGTTATCTTTTTCTTTGATATGATTTATATCAAAGCCATAGTCACTGAGGAATTCCAACCATCTAATTTTTTTGGAATTCAAGGTTGGTTGTCCAAACAAATATTTCAGACCACTATGGTTTGTCCTCAACTCAAATATTTTTCCCACAAGATAATTCCTAATTATATTTAAGGCATGAACTATGGATGCCAATTATAAATCATGGGTGGCATAGTGCCTCTCATGTTCCTTCAATTTATTTTACTCATAGCATATCACAAGCCCATTTTAGGTAAAAAATCCTCTAAGTCCTTCCTTGCAAGAATCAATGCACACAATGAGATATTCAATATTGGTGAAATTGTTAATAAATTATTCAACTGTTGAACACTTTCTTCTCATTCAAAGGTCCACTCGAACTTCACACCTTTCTTTTGCAAATAAGTTATTGGATGTGCAATCCTTGAAAAGCCTTCAATAAACCTTCTTTAATAACATGCAAGTCCCATGAATAATCTCACCTCAGAGATATTCTTTGGTTTTTTCCATACACTAATGTATTTTATCTTATTAGGTTCCACTATTATCCCTTCCTCTAAAATTATATGGCCCAAATAATTAATATGCCTCTGATAAAATCAACACTTTCTTATATTGGCATACAATTGATGCTCCCTCAATAATTGTAGCACCATTATCAATTGCTCCTCATGGTCTTCTTCAAACTTAGAGTAAATAAGTATGTCATCCAATAAGAAAATGAAAAAATTATCCAAGTAATTTATGAAAATACCATTAATCAAACACATGAATACAGGTGCTTCATTTGACAACCCAAATGGCACCACTACAAACTAATAATGGCCATATCTTGTTCTAAATATTGTGTCCTTGAAATATTCTACTTTAAGCCTCACATGATGGTAACTTGACATGAGTTCAATCTTGAAGAATATATTTTCATCTTTCAGTTGATAAAAAAGATCATCTATCCCTGTAAAAGGATACTTGTTCTTCACGATCACATTATTCAACTGTCTAAAATCGAAGAACAACCTAAAGGTTCTATATTTGTTATTGAAAAAACGTGTTGGGGCACCCCAAGGTGACACACTTGGGCATATATACCCCTTCTTCAAAATTTATTTAAGATGCATTTTCAATTCCTTCAGATCTAGTCTTTTCGTCCTATAAGGAGTCTCGTACACTAGGGAAGCTCCATGAATCAAATTAATGGAGAAACCTATAACTCAATTTGGTCGCAACCCCAGTATATCTCTAAATACATCCTTATAATCTTTCAAGACTCGATGATCTTCAATAATTGGCACTTTATCCTTAGTTTCCTCCTCCATATGGGTTGCATAATTTTTACATCATTTCCTAAATCTTCCTTTCATCTGTAAGGATGAAATTTATCTGATAGATACTACTTTGGAATACCAGAAAATTTTCTCAGGTTCCCTTTCTCATCCAACCAAGTGAATTCCTTGTTGTAACAAACTAGGACATCATGATATTTATGCAACCAATCAATACCAATTAGGAAATCATATTGATATGGATTTAGGAGTGGAATGAACTCATTAACAGATTGAATATAATAAACACAGAGATATGAAGAACAACAGAGATATTCAGTGAAAAATATCTTCTATTGAATAAATGAAATAGGTTGAAACTATAAAACTGGAGAACTAAAACATTTGCTCAAATAGCAGTAGCTATCTCTGAGGAGATATGTGGCTGCTACACACACCATCTGACTAGAATGATTACAATGAGTCTCCAGAGGCATTTTTGATATTACTCATGAATTCCAAAACCATGGACATCCAAAAACATAACCATAGGAGGTGAAACACCAAAAGTCATGTGGGCCACTATGGGTAAGTTGGTACCTCAACTTCCCAGGGTCATAACTTTAGCATACGACCTATATTTTAAGCGCATGATAGCCCATTGGAAATTTCTTTCACAAAAATACATGTTACACCATCAAACTCTGACTATGTCCACATTTTGACTATGACGAGCCAAAAAAACATTTTTTAGGGATCCAAAACAGCCCTAGAAGTACAACAAGATGTGTTGACATGAAAACATACAAAATAAGCTAGCTGGATTAGGTGAGAGGTCACCAATATACACATGGAAGATATGTAGGTATTCAGACATCCCCATAAGTGTAAAACCCACAATTACAATAAGTACAGAAGAATGTTGGAAATGTTGAGAGGTGGGTGAATAAGTATTTAGAGCAATTAGTATTTTTGAGATTTTACTTAAATCATATCATGTATTCAATTTATATATAATAAGAAATGAAGACTATCTAATGAAAAATGAATAATAGTATAGAGATACATCAATACACCATGCAAAATATATAACAAGTAATCATGTATTATTGCTCAAAGGAAGTAATAACTTCCAAAGGTAGCTATAGCTTCCAAATATAAAATGAGGGATAAAAATCCAAAAGGAATATGAAATCCTACAATATCAAGAGAGGTTTGACCTCTCAATCCTTTCCCCTTCCTTCCACCCAAGAATATATGAGAGATAATAAAACTTTACATTAAATTATTACCATCAAACAACCATCACATAGAACTTGATAATGCTTCCTGAGACTTCTTCAACTTCTGAAATTATTGACTTCTTAGAATACTCTGATCCTATATATAATATTACTCAATGTATCTTTGAAAATCCTTCAAGTTTCACTCCTTAAATCCTCCTAGAAAAGGAGTTATAGAGAAAATGGTAGACCTTATTCAATTCTAGTTTATTCAAGAGAGTGAACTTGTACAGCATATCCCGCGCTCAATATTTAACATCATATTCTAAACATATTACATAGGAAACTTCAACCCATACTCTTTCCAATCAAATTGGTATCACTTCATTTGGATTATCTATGAAGAATTTATGATTTTTTTTCCTGGAACACATGTTTATGACTAGCTTCAGGACTAGTAAAAAACCCTATCTTCCACAAAGTGTATCTCCAAAATTATATAAAATAAAGAGATGGAATTTTTACCATGGATACCTAGATATGTCTTCTCAATATCCTCCAAATTTCACCATCTGAATCATTCTAGAAACAAAGTTATGGCGAAAATGGTAAGATGACCTGTAAATAACATACCTTAGAACACATCACCAAAACACTTCATCCTGACTTGAAATTCGGCCTTCTTTACTTCAGATTTCCTCATATATTTGACTTATATCTCCTTGTTCATTAATAAACTTGTGTTTGTTCAAAAATGAATGTATAATGAGATGTATTTACACCATTAATATCACTTCCTTTTAACATTAGGGTTGGGATGTAGTTTATTCTTCAATTCACATAGTCATCTTCAAAAATTCATTTCTCCTCAATCGTGAGGATCCACGTGACATTCCACATACCATCGGAAGAGGCATGACTTATATTATCCATCCATGGGTGTTGTATCTGCATGTGTAATTTCCTTCATGTCTATCTACTTCGATCAACTGTGGGGTCCAAAATTCAATGGGTAGCGTTAACATCAATGACTACAACCAATGACTAGGGTTGACATCAATGAGAAAAACCAATCTTCCAACAAGGAGGAGCTAGTTGGAATTGGTGGGTGGCCACCAATATCCACCTACATCAATCCTCCCCCCTTAGGAAGAAATGGACTCCATTGCATTGAGTTCCCCCATCAAGTGATGCAACTTCTATTGTATTTGGCCCCAGGTGAGCCACTTGCCTTGGTGTAAGAGTTTCCATGCCTTGACAACCCAATAAATTTGGATCCTCTACTGACAAGATCCATTGACCTGTGTGTCCACTATATGATTAGTGGATCATTTTTCCATACAAATAGGTATGAGGTCTATTGGTATTAGTTGTTCTACGATCCTTGAGGTGTCCAATAATGGTGGAAAATATGGTCGAAGGGGGTCAACATCGAACACTAGGTGAAGGCCGAGGAAGGGTGGAGTGTTGAGCTCAAAAGAATTACTACCCACAAACTTGGTGATAGTGTAAGGCCCATAGTGAAGTGGGAAGAGCTTCTAATGGGTCCCTATGAGATTCTCCTTCTACAAATGTAACCATACTTTGTCGCCAACCTGAAAAATGGTGTGGTACCCTGTGTTGATCATGGCACTTCTTGTACTTAGCATTGGATTTATGAAACATCACCTAGACCTATTGGTGGGTGTGATGAATGCGCTCAATGAATCTGGTGGCTTTTTCAGTCTCAAACTGAACATGGGAAGAGTCTATCTGTGTGGTGGAAAGAGGTAGTGCAACATCAATGGGACCCAAGGTTTGGAATCCCAGCCCCACCTGAAATGGGGTATGGCTAGTGGAGCTATGTAGAGCCCTGTTGTAACTATGTTGAACATAGGGGAGACTCTCATCCCATGTACATGGATGATTAGATTTTTGCATGTGAGGGATGTGCACAATCATCTAATTAATGACCTCTATTTAGTCATATGTTTTGGGGTGGAAAAAGGTGTATTTAGTGAGCTTGGTGTCCAATAGTAACCATATATGCAACCAAAATGTGTTGAGGAACATGTTTTCCCGGACAGAGATGATGGTTTGTGGTATCCCAAAATGGACCCACACTTGTTCGAAGAAGAGCTTGGTCATATATACCATTGTGATATTTTTCTTCCAGGATGTGAGGATAAACATCTTCGAAAACTGATCAATGACCACAAATACACAGTCATTTCCTTGCTTGGTGGATGGAAGGCTAGACATGTAATCCATTGAGATGGATTCCCAAGGATTCTTGGGAGTAGGAATATGGTTGGCTTGGAAATGGCACAAGTAGTGAAATATATGATATACTTTCTAACATCTTGTTGAACTTTTGGAAAATAAAAATGTTTCTGAAGAACAACCATAGTTTTCTCCATGCCAAAATGTCCTGCCATACGATTGTAGTGGGTTTCCCAAATTAGATTTGCACTCTCTCTTGTAGGAACACAAAGATGGCACATATGGCATAATAGTTCATCCTGGATGTGAAAATCAATTAAATTCACACCTGTACCCAAGAGTTGATAGGTGGTGGTGAAATCTGGATGTTGCTAATAAATTTGGGGCCACTTAGATGCCTCATGTCTACAGGAATGGAGCACAATGGTGAGTGTAGCCACATGAGTTCGATTGACGCATTCAATGACACGATTTGAGATCCTTGTTTTATACTTGATGTTGATATGGAATAGTTGCAGGTAGGTGGACCACTTCTAATGGCGGTCGTTCTGAAATTTCCCATGTTTCTGTATGAACTACAAAGGCTTGTGATCAGTGTGGATGATCATCTCCTTTCCTAAAATGTAATGTTTCCATTGACGACATGCTTGTACAATAGAATACATGTCCTTGTCATAGGTGGGGTATTTTAAAACACTATATGAGAGTGTCTCACTATGGTATTCCACTGGATGATCGTGTTGAGTGAGAACTATGCCTACAACATAGTCAGATGCATCAGTCTCAATCTTGAACGGTTGCTGCATATCAGACAAGGAGAGTACTGAAGCTAAGCACAAGCGATGCTTCAAATCATCAAATGCCCATTTTTGTTCCTTCCCCCACATGAACGTTTCCCTTCCACTGCCCTTGGTCACCTAGTTGACGTCCCATGCCATATGGGAGAATCCCAACATGAACCATCGATAGAAGTTTGCTAGTCCTAGGAAGCTCTGAAGCTCAGTTAGTTTGGTCGAGGCTAGCCAGTCATGGATGAATTGTATCTTAGCTGGATCAACATGTACCCCATGCTCATCAAGAATGTAGCCCAATTATTGGATTGTTTTCATGCCAAAAGAGAATTTTTCCAAGTTGGCATATAGCTTGTGCTATCACAGAGTGCTCAAAACTTGTTGAATATGCCACATGTGCTCCTCCCAAGTTTTGTTGAAGATGAGGATGTCATCCAAATATACCACCACAAAAGAGTTGGTAAAGGGTCTCAGTACATCATCCATCAACCTCATGAAAGTGGTTGGTGCATTTTTTAATCCAAAGGGTACGAAAAACCATTCGAAGAGGCCTTCTTTAGATTTGAAGGTTGTCTTCCATACATCAGTTGGTTCGATGGGAACCTGGTGGTAGCCTTACTTAAGGTAAATCTTGTTGAAGAACTTGATGTGTTCACATACCATTTCTTAAAAACCATTGCTTAAAGAATAATCAATGGCTACAAAGGTATGTGTACACAAACTTGCATAATATCTTTTTCGATGAATTTCCTAATATTTTAGCAAAATATATGGAAAGATTTATTGAAAATATTGGTAGACATAAACCAGTTGTGCCAAATAATTGGACTCCTGAACTAGTGAGATGATTGAACTCAATAGAAAATAAGACGTCCTGTGAAATAGAATTTTGGATTGACAATATATAGGGAGGCTATCTAACAAAATTTTCCATAAATCGTAGCCAAGCTTACAGTGTCATGGAAAGGGACTTATTTGAAGGTTTGGGAGGAAGATTCATAAAATCGTTAGCTACCTGGATAAAAATGTTGCTATGTGATAAATAAGTGATGATGATGGAGTTAGATAGCTAAGGAACTTTACACACACAGAGGGACTGGGGTTTGTTGACTAGGAGATGACCTAAGGGTATGGAAAATGGACAAAGGAAAGGAAGATTGAGACTGCATGAGAAAAAGGATGGGATATCAGAAGGAAAAGATGAATTTGGAGTTATAAGGAGTGGGAGAAGGTACAAGAAGTCTAGAACTATGACTGAAGAGAGAGAGAGTAGTGCAGTGAGTACCTGAAACATCACGTAGATATATGTATCTTAGAAGCACAATAGACTAAGGGAGAAGAAAAATATATCCATTTCATCCTAGTGATAGAGGAACCAGTCAGTCCTTCCCGAGTTGAGTCCTGGGTCGAGACAACAACCTTGTGTGCTTCATCTGAATCCAAGACAATGTTTGAAGACCTTTCTAGAGAACTTGTAATTAGTAGAGGAATTCAAAGCAACAGTAACCAGAGAAATAGTAGCAGTACAGTTAATCAGAATCCACCAGTATCACCAAGAAAGGGTTCTACACACAAAAATATGAAAGGAGTAGATAATAAACTAATATTATTGGAGTTCAAAGGAATTGGATCCCAAGACCCATAACAACATTTTTTCGTATGTGAAACCATCGAGACTACAAACAATTTCCATGATAATGGCCCAAAGATCATGCAGTTGGAAACAAAATTTAGAGGGCGTACACTAGTTTGGCACATGAATCTCTAAAGTACCACAATACTATGATAAATAAAGACATTAGCAAATATTACACAAGAATTATTAAAAGAGTTCAAGAAACCAAATTCTGAATCGCAATACATTACTGAGCTCAAAAAGATAAAAAAAGTATAGACTGATTTAGTATGGGAGTTCAATAAGAGGTTCAAAAATGTGATGGGGAGGTTAATATTTGAAATACCTGATTGACAACATAGAGAGTGGTTCATTGCAGGATTGTTACCTCACATCCACAGTCTAGGAGCATAGTATAATACTCCAAGATGATTTAATAAAGTAAACCAAGGAGAATTTGGTAGGGTTCAAGGTAGAACAAACTTTAGTAGAGGAGGATGAGGCCCCATAATATGTTATAACTATAACCAACTAGGACTCTTATCACGAGATTCCCAAAATCCTTGCACAACATGAACTTACTGTCAGGCATTAGAACATGCGACAAAGGTTTGTTTGCAACTGCTGGAAAAATGGTAGGCCAAGGGGAATCAAAACCAAAACCCAAACATTCAAAATATATCCACCGAGATATGGGATGAAGGACCCAAAATAACAATTTTTACACGTGTAGGAACAAAAACATGGATGGATGCAACTAATGTAAGGAAACTGGCTAAGTAGTGGGTAAATAATTTAGAAGCACCTATATGGGTATTTGACCCACATGAACATAAGGATACCTATAAATAGGAAAGAAAATAAATCTTTTGACAATACTGGGAAGCAACCACATCATCTATGCCACCTATGGGGGATACACATCCAACTGATGACCAAATCATGACCAAAGGTTTGACGGAGAAGATAAGTACCTTAGGAAAAGTTTTTAAGATTTTTCTGTATATAGTAGATGACGAAAAGAAACTGCATACATTATGATCTATGATCAATCACTATGCCCAAGAGAAGGTAGTCCCTAATGAAAGGAAAGTAGTGAAACAACTACTGCACAAGAAAATAACCAATGGAGAGTTCAAATTTAGTGCACAAGTTGGAGAATATGACATAGACAATGTGATCTTAGACTTTGGCTCTAATGTGAAATTATTTCCAAAACATACATGGGAACTGATGGGGAAACCCAAGTTATTCTGGTCACCCATTCAATTGAGGTTAGAAAACTAGTCTAAAATAGTACTTATTGGAAGATTAACAATAATACCTATGAATATAGATCGAGTGCACAACTTCACAGAATTTGAAGTTATCAAAATTGTGGATGACATCCAACCGTATCCAACATTAATGGCACTGGAATGAGACTTTGATAACCAAGACATTATCAATTTAAAAATGAGAGAGATGATATTTGAAGTAGGAGACCTGAAAATTACTGCACCGTTAGACCCAAAATAAGGTAGGAGGTACATAAAACCAACAAAAGGCAATGAAATCGATAACCTATACAACATGAATCCGAGGATGGATGACTATGTTAAATCCATCATAGAAAACATACTGAGTTGGAGAATAATTAGTTCATGTGCATCAAACTTAGAAGAAGGTTTGGAAAATTGGCAGTAGAGGATGCATGAAGTCTGAACACAATGATGTGTGCGCATGAACAGATCAGTATGTTGGATTGGAATAGAATTGTCTAACCCACCTAAGTATGATGGACTGACATATATAAGAACATTTAAATGGATATTCAAGGCATAGGTACTGGAACGACAAAGGCTACTAGAAATAGACATTGTACTGAAAGCCACTGCAACAGGATGGTGTAAAACACACAAAGAAAACATGGAAAAATGGCAACAATGTAGGAAACTACTCTAGATAAGATTCAATACTAAGGAGGGAGATATTACATATAATTATACCGGGGAAGGAAACACAACAAATCATGTTGCATAGTGTGGAAAATCATCGAAATCTATCCCAATCAAGGAATGGACACACGGGTTCATACATACCCTAGATACCATCCAAAAGAAATGGTACCTAGAACTAGAGATGCACAGAGATACAACAGAATGGGATTACATAAATCAATGATTCGAAGAAAATTTATGTTTCATAACGATTCACCCCTCATAAGCACAACACTATAGGATATTAAACAAAAAATCTTCACCGAAGTAGATTCAATGGAATAAATACCTGTATGTGGCACACATAATGCCACTATGATGGTTCACGAGCTATTGGAATGTTACAATGTGACCCATGAGGATCAATATGATGAATTCCCCACAACATCCAAGTACCAAAAACATAAGGGGAACAAACAGTAGAGGGCCCAGAGATGGAATATACAACATACGTACAATGATTCAAGACATGAAAGTTAATATTGGGACATAAGAATTCCCTAAGTTTGCATAAATAGGAGACTATTGGGATGAGGAAACCATGGAAAAGATAGCATATTTATTGTGTGAATACCAATACTTATTCCCTACTACATTCTCGTAGATGAAAGGGATAGCGGGAGAGCTAGGGGAGATGAAGATTCCATTGAGACCATAAGATAAACCAGTGAAACAGATACCCTACAGGTTGAATCTAAGATATAAAGAAAATGTAAAGGAGGAAATAGACCTCATGCTAAAGATAGGAGTCGTCGAACGAGTTGAGGAATCAAAATGGATAAGTCTCGTGGTAGTGTAGGAAAATAAAACCAGGGGAATACGAATTTGTGTCAATTTGAGGAAACTGAATGATGCTTGCCTAAACAATTCATTCCCAACACCATTCACAGATGAATTACTTGAAAATGTAGGCGGAAAATAATCTTATTCATTCAAAGATGGTTTCTTAGGCTACCATCAGATAATAATTTTGTAGGAATATAGATAAAAAACTACATTTTTGAAAAAATGGGGAAGTGTTCAATACACAGTAATGTCGTTTGGGTTAAAGAATGCACCTACAGTATTTTCAAGAGTAGTTTTTGTAATTTTTAAGGAGTTTATTCACAAGTTTCTCGAAGTTTACTTGGATGACTAGATTGTATTTAGCATTTTATGAGATCATGTCGAATTGCTAAGATTGTTGTTGGATAATTTTAGAAAACATCAGATATCCTTAAACCTAAAGAAGTGTATATTTTGCACACCATTTGGAATATTATTGAGACACAGAGTATGAAAACAAGGATTGTTGATCTTGCAAGATTATAGTTATTCTAGACTTACATCCACATAAACAAGTCAAAAATTTATGCACGGCATTATATCATATAAGGTATTACAGAAAATTTATCAAAGGATATGTGCAGATTACATCCCTAATGGAAAAATTATTGAAAAAATATGCGAAGTTCCAGTGGAACTACACACTCAAACAGAAGCTAGTAATTGCACCGATATTAATTTTCCCTAATTGGAACAAGGACATTCATGTACACGTGGATGCATCATCAATAGAATCGGGCGTGGTCTTCTCATATCCAGGTTATGGGGACATAGATCACCCAATTTATCTTTCAAGTAGGAAACTATCAACAACAAAGAAAAATAATACCACAAAAGAACATGAGGGATTGGTTGTGGTCTACGCACTGTAGAAGTTCATACACTACTTACTAGACCCACACTTTAATATGTACATAGATCATTCTGCACTGAGATATCTGGTCAATAAGACAATGTTGGAGGGGAGGATCTGCAGATGGCTCCTATTGTTCAAGGAGTACAACTTCGAAGTAGTAGTAAAACCATGTAAACTGAATGCTAGACTAGATCATTTGTCATGCATAATTTCAAGAGAAGAGGGAGAAAACTTGGATGATATCTTGCTAGATGCACAACTATTTTTGGTTAAGATGGTGGATGACTACTTTACATACATTGTATAGTTCTTAAGTATAGGGGTGGCCCCCTTAGACATGACGGTCACACAGAAAAAGAAGTTGGTAGTAAAAGTTGTGGACTACCAATTAATTGCAGGAAGATTATATAAACTAGGCGCATATGGAGTACTACGACGTTGTGTAGTCTAACATGAAAGATCAAATACATTGGCAGAAGAACAAGATGGGATAGAAGGAGGACATTTTGCAGGAAAATCCACTATGTAGGAGGTATTATGTTTAGGGTTATGGTGGCCTACAATCCACAAGGATTCTAAGGAATACTTTCAGACATGAAATGTTTGTCAAAGGGTTAGAAAACCCTCTAGAAGGGATGAGATGCCATTGAATTTGCAAGTTACATTACATGATTTTGATAAGTGGGATATTGACTTCATTGCACCAATCAACCAATCATATAGAAGATCGTGGGCTAGGTACATCATTATATCAACAGAATATCTAACTCATTAGGAAAAAGAAACGTCAATTATAAATTGCAGTGCATAAACTACTGCATACTTTTTGTTTGAAAACATAGTAACTCGATTTACATGTCCTAAAAGATTGATGAGTAATCAAGGGATGCACTTCATCAATAAAACCATAGTAGCCTTGATATAAGGATTACAAATCCACCACCAAAAGAGTACATCATACCACCTACAGGTGAATGGCGTAGTGGAAGAATTCAACAAAGTCCTAGAGAGTGCAATAACAAAAATATGCAACATGGGAAGAGATGATGGGGAATTAAGAATCATTGTGGTATTATGGGCATACATGACAACCAACAAGAATTTGACAGGGAAAACACATTCCATGTTGGTATATGGACAAGTTCCAGTAATGTTGATGGAATTTATTGTACCAAGCCTATGCGTCACAACTATCACAAATCTGTCAAATTCAGGTTCAATATAGGAACGACTATCACAACTGGTACAACTTCAGGAGGATATATTTTCCAAAGGGATCCATCAACAAATGAAAAAATAAATGGAAAAATCGTGGCATGACTGAAACATTAAGTCAAAAAAATTCCAAACAGGTGACTTGGTACTACTCTATTATAGTAAGTTTATGCATCACCTAGGGAAGTTCTGCATGCACTGGTTAGGACCATATCTGATCCAGGAGGTGGAAGAGGTAGGTGCTACATAGTTGGAAATATTTAATGAAATAGTTTTGAAAAGCAAGGTGAACAAAAGTCAGCTAAAACTCTATCAAGAGGGATGACAAGTTGTGCAATAGAAATAACCACGCAAAAGAAAAAAAAAAACGAGAACACGCGCATACAAAATGACAATGGAAACTGCACATGTAGAGGAAACTACACCAACCAGGGAAACATGTCAAAAAAATGGTCAAGTATGTAGTAGTAATTGCACCACCCAACACGACGAGATATTTTTCTAGTATGAAAAAGAAGGAAATGACAGTTACATGGAAATAAGGACAAGTCATAAAAACAACAATTATAACAATGCATAGAGCCGCCTTAAGGCCCAGTAATAAATCCATCATAAAGATAGAAAGTAAAATCAAAATGCCACTAATACACATGAATGAGTGGAAGTACATGGAAAATATATACTAGTGGATTTGGAAATCAACTGCCATTAATTCAAGAACCTGTCACACTACGGGTAGAGG
Source organism: Picea glauca (assembly GCA_000966675.3). Taxonomy (NCBI): domain Eukaryota; kingdom Viridiplantae; phylum Streptophyta; class Pinopsida; order Pinales; family Pinaceae; genus Picea; species Picea glauca. The sequence goes on from JZKD02S1675252.1 coordinate 146,248, forward strand.
AGACAAGAGGGAAGGCAGGAATATTGATACACAACTAGAAAATAGCGCATAAAAGCAGTTAGGTTTTCCAAACATGGGATATTGTTACTTAGCAGTTTCAATAAGAACAAAGAGAATAGAGCTAGACAGAAATATAGAGTTATAACAACTGCCATATTTGAGTTAACTATAGAAATGGTGCCACCCAAAGATGAAAGAGCAGCAACAATGGGGTCAAGGAAGAGTCACACCAGACTGGTCATAGCTAAACCAGAGATTGAGAAAACCCCAAGCGCATCCTCATCGGAGTTGAGGTTCCCTCGTAACTACATACTTCCAAGGAAATATGAAGCCACACCAGTCGCATTGCAGAAGACTCAATATTATATGATGGTGACCCAAACATTCTAGAGTAAGTCATCATTGATGAATACATGCTAGGGAAGGTGCCTCAATTGAAATATGTCGACCACGAAATTACCAACGTGGAAAATTTCCCTAAAATGTCTCCTCACAAATACCTGGAAATCAAAATAGATCCACTTACATAATAGAGAATACCATTGACCAAGGTCTGGGCTAGAGGATTGGATCGAGTAGGCCTCCTTAACTTGTTCGACATCCCACACTTTGGTCGCATCAACAAAGTCAATGCATGTGCCAAACTCCTACTATCTTGTGTTCATGAGGGGTACATGTGGTTGGATATGCCAATTTCAATTTATATGCATCCTATAGAATGAATCAATGGACTTCCAACCTAGGGGAAAGACCCTGCCACATTATTTGTAGATAAGAAGACATAAAGAGCACAATCAGAGGCTATGCAAGTGAAGTTTTTCACAGTTAGACGAGTGTGCGAGCTGGATGTCCCAACTATATGTGACCCCACAATTTGAATAGCCACACAAATTCTAGCATGCAAAATTCTATGGAAATGAAGGAAGGATCAAGTCCCAACATGGGTAATCATTGTTGCAGAGCAATGTGTAGAAGGCACTACAATGAGCTCAGCCCCTTTCTTATCGAACTAGTTCCTACTAGACTGAACTAAATCCCAAGATAAGGGAATGGGTTTCACTACCTCTGGCTACTAATCTTGATTTCCTTCATAGCATGGGTAGAGCTGAAGGATGCACTATTCTTAGGGCTAAGGGGGAAGCCATGCGTAGCAGCAAAATACTAGAATTTCTAGTTCTCAATAATCAAAAGGAGGAAGATGGACAACAACATAGAATTATTTCTCTATGGTGAAAGAATTCAACAGAGTATCCAAAATGCATCATGCATGTAGCCACAACTGGTGGAGGCATATGACCAAGTAGCGGAATTTCACGTAGATAGGCATCATTTGTACATCAAATACAGGAAGGATCCAAGGGAGGAGTGAGTCAATAATAAATACAAGACAACCGAATAATACATCCAATTGGTCATGTAGGATTGGGAACCAGAATAGAAGGTACTAGCAGAAGGGGATATGATGATGTAGGGGGAACACTAAAGTGACACAACACACATATGTAGAAATGAACCCTCTAGGAAATGGCACATACAAAACCAATCGAGGTAATGGAATAGAGGATTCACTAGAAACAGGGCCAACTGATCAACCTCCACATCCCTTACCTCAAACAGGAAGGAAATAGCAGGACCAGAGCATAGGGTCAGCTACGCGAAAGAAGAAAAAGGATTAAAATCCACAACTCATCTATGCACTAACAGATGATGAAATGGACATAATTGGATACCGACTAAGGGATTACACAGAATAATTCCTCGAAGAGACAACAAATAAACAAGCATTAGAAACAAAGGTGCATGACCAATGCTTGAGGATACAAAATTATTGGATATAGTTCGATTGGAACCTATGAAAGGAGAAGACATATCACAAGGAGGCATAGCAGTGGAAGCATGGATGGGGGTATCGACGCATATGAAAATAGAGCGTAGAGTACTCAAAATTCCAGTAGAGACAGTTGGGTTACCAAACCCCTAAGTATAGGGGAAGCTGGAAGGACTAAGTCATGCGGACCTAGTCGTATTCTAGATGCCAATGGAATTATTACAGTGTTTGCACACTGGGATCACTTAGGAAATATGGTTTTGGGTAGACACTTCAACCAACGAGTTGGAGAAATCAAAATATGAGAAGGTGGAACTACATAAACAATGCACCACCATGCTACAAGAAAAGTGTGCAGTAGAACAATGAGTGGAACTCTCAGAAAAGGAGAAGAGTGAAGTAGAGCGACGGGAAGATAAATCTAGGATAGAAAAGAGTGAAGCAAAAATAAATGTTAAGAAAGCCTTAAATGACAAAGATGAGGATGAAACAAATGTCACCAAATCCTTGAAGCAGAAGGAGGAAGACAAAAATATGGTGCAGAAAGTGCACCCAACACTCCAAAAAATATACAAGGAGGTCCCAAAAGTATCGATGGTGGTAGATATTATGGTAGGGGAACAAGTAGTAAATATTAGTGAGGCTATCAAATCCCTTCACATGAATATCACGAAGTTGGAAGTGCATGCAACACTAGGGACACCACCAGAAGAAAGAGAACAAAGGGAGCGGGCTACGCATACAGTAGTAGAAAATATCAAAAGATGGTAATAGGAATGGATAAATATGTGTGGCGTAGTAACACACATTTGGACAACAATTACCACCAATCCAAAACTACAATCATTGGAAGATAGGATAAGAAGTAAATGTGAGGAAGTGTAGTAAACCACTTAGGATGTGAACATGTTGAACCCAACATAAATAATGTTAGCAATATTGGCTAATACGAAACTGTACAACGCAATGGAACAAATGAAGGAAGAACAGAGGAAGGACATACATAAGTGGAAACAACTACAAGACAAATCCATCAAGGTGCTAGATGAATTAGCTACCTCATAGAGCACCACGACATTAGCAGCAAAAGGCACCAAAGCCAGGCTTACTATAGTAACTGCAATGACGATGGAGGAGATTGTGAACAAGGAAGTAGAAATCATAGTAGTAGTACAGACAACGAATGGAAATTTCCATAAATTCACTGAGGCATGGACGAACGCGACAAAATAGGCCTAAGTGGCTCAACACAAGCCAAAGGTGAGTGTTGGGGGCCTATTGGGTAGGTTGTTTTGGAAAAATAATAGTTATAAGAGATGAGTTACAGGGAAAAGGCGCAGGATCAAGAAGATCAAGAAAGAAGAGAGAATAAAGAGGAGAAGACGGGGGATAGGAAAGAAAATCTAATGCAAAATATGGGAAAACCAGTTGGGCATGACATATATCCATATCATAATGAATTTTCACCCGTTGAGCATGAGGGGTAGAAAACCCATTATGACTTAGAAAACAAACATGAAGAAAAGACAAAAAATATGAAAAAAACCGACGAAGTCGGGGATGAAGAAGAAAAATATGACAGGATTTATAGTAGTGGTTGTTGATATAGGATGTTGTGTGTGTAAAGAAGATGCCAATATAAGAAGAGTATTGAGGATTGAACATCCATTGTAGTGCAGAGCGCAAGAGGAATGCCATAAATATAATAAAGAAGCAAATATTTTGTGGGTGTATACTAGAAGGGGGTGAACCACGTTAAATCGATGTCTAATTTTGTTATCAAATGATTATTCATGTATGTATTTTGTTAATTATTTTCTTTACTATGGATGCATGCTTATCCTTGATGATATTTTTGATAGATCAATGTGTAGTAGCTTTAATTGTATGTTTAACCAATAAGTGACATGAATATGGAATGATGTGCATATAGAATTAAGTAACGAGGTCAAGTTAACTAGGATCTAGTGCACGAAAGGATCATGTAGGTATGAAAAATATTGCCTCTCTTCTTTCCCTCACCACTACAGAATATTGGCTACTACAGTCCCCATAAGGATACCTCAGATCAGACTTCTCCTGCTTGCAGGTGATGAT
>JZKD02S1675252.1:163831-182182 GCA_000966675.3 Picea glauca
TTATTTTAGAGAAGAGGTGATGGAAGGAGGGTGGTATCCATAGAGTGCCATAAATGGTGTCATTTTTGTTGCAGTATGAAAGGAAGTTTTATACCACCATTCTTCCAAGGGTAACCATTTGAACCAATGTGTTTGTTTATCAGAGACAAAGAAACAAATGTAGCCTTCCAGGCATTTTTTCACTATCTCATTTTGTCCATAAAATTGAGGATGATAGGATGAGCTATGAGCCAATTGAGTACCCAAACAAGAAAATAATTCTGTACAAAAATGTCCAGTGAAGATGGGATCTTTGTCACTTACAATAATCTTTGGGATGTCATGTAGCTTTTGAACTATCTCCATGAATGTGGTGGAAACTGTACTATCTTTGAAGGGATGAGAGAGTGCACAAAAGTGTGTGTACTTCGTCAGTCTATCAGCAATCACCACGATGACACTCTTTCCTTCAAACTTTGGTAACCTTCTGATGAAATCCATGGAAGCCTCCTCCCAGCACTGACTTGGGATGGCTAATGGTTGTAAAATACCTCAGGTCTTAATTTTTTCCACCTTATTTTGTTGACAAACCAAACATTCTACCACAAACCTTTGAACCTTAATTTTAAGGCCATCCCAAAAAAAATCCTTCTTGACTCTATGGTAGGTTTTCAAAAATCTCGAGTGCCCTCCTACTGGAGAGGTGTGCAATTCCAATAGTACATTTTTCTTGATCTGGGAGTTCTTATACAAATATAAGCGATCTTTGTACCATAGTAAATCATTTTTTCATCTAAATGTATCTGATGCACTGGAATCCTACTGCAACTTTTGAATGAGAGTCCACACTTTTTCGTCATTCTTCCATTCATCCCTTGCTTCTATTATCCAATCGGGTTGGATGATTGAGATAGAACAGATAAGGGCCTCAACATATTCATCCTTTCTTGAGAGTGTGTTAGGTGATTTATATGTACTAAAAAAGACACTAAACTACCCTCAATTAAATTGTCAACCCGGGGTAAGTAAACTTAAAGTTGTAGCAAAATATATGCCAACGGTAAAAGGCTAGTAGGAGTATAATCTAATTAATGAAAGAAACTATCTAAAACTAATATATTCAAGAAAACCTATCTAATGAGAAAAACCTACTAAGAAACTTGAAACTAGGTAACCTAAGTACTTTTGGGCCAAGGACTGATAGATAGCTCCTAAGAAAGCAAGTAAAAACCCTATTCAAAGGAAACTAGTTCGTGAAAATAAGAAAAGGTAAACTACTAAGCATACTAAGCAAATGATGAAAGCAAACTACTTTTAACTTGCCAACCTACCTTCAATGAGAAACTACCCTATGAAAGCAATTAAATAAGAAAATAATCACAAGCACCTATCTAACATATTAAAGAAAATAGACAAGTAAGCAAAGACACCTAATTAACCTACTAAAGCAAAAGACAAGTAAGCAAAGACAACTATCTATCCTACTAAAGCAAAGGAACAAGTAAGCAAAGACTTCTCATTGAACAACTAGCTAGCCTAAGAGCCAAGTGGACTAAATGCTTGATGCAAAAATATTTCTAATGCATGAGATGGGATCCATTTTATTGAAAGCAATGAGGACTACCAACTAAATGCCTAATTTACAATAAACAAAATTGCTCTTAAATCTATGGAAGAAAAAGACTAAGTACCCTATAACAACAATAAAACTATAAAACTATCTTTTCTGATCTACAAAAGAAAGAAACTATCTTTAATCTATGAAACACTCAAATGTAATGTTGGTGGTTGTGTGACTGCCTTCAGTGGTGACGGATGATATCTCGATGACACTTGAAAACATAGGAAAATTCCAATGGTATAAACTCAACACTAATCTCAATGGCAAAATGAAAGGTATGTATTAAACAATCCAATGAAAACTTAGCCATGATAAAAGTAATGTTAAATACCCCGCATATTCATGTATAAACCATTAACATAATAATGTATTGTCTATCTAAGGAATTTAATTGCATTTTAATCTATGAAAGGAAATTGCGTAAAGGAAAACTATGCTATGTCTATTCTAATCATTCAAGCTATGATGAATTAAAAACATAAATTAAACTATGATATCAAAAAGTAAATTGACAATTACATTAATCAATAATGAAGCAAATGAAATCTATCTAAAACTGAAGTAAGCAAAATATAACTAAGAATGGGAATTAAATCTATCCATCCATCAACATCCCTAGCAAAAAAACCCAAGTTAAAACTCTGTTCTATCTAATTAAAAATCTGTTTTAAACTAGACTATAAAATCATAAAAGAAAGTATGATCTAACGTCTAACTGCACACGGGGTTAGTATAGAAACTTGCAAGTTTGTTCATAATCTACAAAAATAATACAGGCTAACACATATCATCGTCTAACCTGCAAAATAAAAGCAAGACAATTAAGCTACAACAAATTAATCAATTAGATAAAAACACACATGTACAGGAAAAAAGAAAGAGTAGTTAAATTAAGAAATTGCATAAACAACAGAAATACAATCACTAGACTGTTGGTGCCCCCCCCAGCAAGTCGTGGCTACCTTCTACAAGCACACCACGAACTTCAACAGGCCGAATTCACCATGAAAACATGAAAATGCAGTTCTGGCACAATTATGGCAATGTGAAATGTCAAAACAGAGTAAAAACGAGTTTCTGGCAATTCTAATGCTTATGATACTTGGTTCTTCTACTTAACAATCATCTGACCACCTTAGTGGTATTTATAACATTTACAAACCAAGTGGTCGACCACAAGAGGGTCGAACCACCTCTAAATTTGGTAAAATACAATAAACAATGCCATAACCAACAAAACGGAGCAAGCCAATAATCACCCTCTTTGGACAACTGAAATCGAGTTGTCTTGAGATTAGTAGCTAGACAGGGTGATGATAAACAAAACCCATGTGCCCGATTTGTCCATCACTGGCCGCCAATACCATAACCGCCAACTCGCCTTGCATTTTTGTGCAATACTGGGTGCTGGAATGAGAGTCGGATCGGGTACCGGAACGAGTGCTGGATCAAGTGTTGGAACTGGAAACATGGTGTGTTTTTCCCTATAACAGCAAAAAACCACAAATTAACTCTTTAAAATCATAGAACATGATGAATTAAACTAGATTTAATCATTAAACATGAATTACATGTACCTTATGTTGATTATACCATTTTATCATAAATTTCTTCAAAAAGATCCTTTGAACGATGAAAAATGCATATGTACATATGGCAAAAAGTGTATAATAACTTTATGAAAATGATCATATCTCGGGCCCAACATTATCCCCACACCTACGATTTTGCAGGTCCCACTGCAAACAAAAAGAAGTTACCCCTCGTGACTAGGCTTGTTGAAGAGGATCGGCTTTGGAAGCCTCTCCTTCTTGTTGTGAAGACTTAGCCATGTGCCTTTTGTGTTGCTTTAATTGTGCTCTGAGGCTACAGTTAGATTGGGTCATCCCATCGACCAATCGTTGAAGGGAGTTAAATTTTTCCTGAAGGATTGCATTGTCATGATGAAGGTGTGCATATATTGTCTTCCTCTCTTCCAACTGTTGAAGAAGCTGATGGTTTTCTTTTTGTAGCTTCTCTATGGCTGAAATGGAATTGGTGATCTCTGAGGAAGGCTTAGATCCTTTGAGGGATGTGGACAATCTATCAGTTTTAGGATCTAGATTGGGCATAGGTGAAGTAGGAGTGATGGGAGATCAGAAAGGTGAGGTAGGTTCTGATTTTGTTTTCCTTAGTGGCTCTAATCCATCTGCAGAGACTTCCCTAAGTTTCTTATGAGGGCTCTCAAGATCGGAGGACACTTGGATGTGATATGAAGCAGGTGGAGGTTTTGCATAAGGCTTGGTTCTTATGTTCTGGGTACTCTTTCGAAAGGGTCCCTTACCAAATCGATTGGCTCCCCTCTTGTTTGTGGGAATGATGAGAAAGCCTTGTTGCATTACTTCTTAGAGTTTCTTAGATGTAGGATCAAGAGAGAGTGAAGGCATCGGGGGGTCAACAATAGGCTTCTTTTGGTCTTTGTTCTTGGTCTTTTTACCCGATGAAGAAGTAGGAATATCAACAAGATTTTGGTATTGTTCTGGCAAAGAGGGAGTTTGTGCAAGGGAGTTTGGATTTCTTGGAGAGTGAGGCTTGGATGGAGAGATAGTTTTTAGGCTAAGTGGCTTTCTGCTAGTCTTAACTGTCAAGTGGGGGCTTGCAAATTGGTAGATAAAGGCATCCCAACTTTGCCCCTGTTTCTCTAGTTCGGTAAGAACGAGGAGTTTGATCAAACCATGGTGGAAGAAACTATTGTGGGGGTTAGTCACATTTTTTCTCACTTGAGAGGACATCTTCTCCAAGCTTTTGAGAAAATAAAAGGGAAAGTTCAAGGGTTTATTGAACAGAAAATGAGCCAACAATCTAAAATGACAAGATTTGAAGGTGGAGTATCCGCCTTCACATGTAATTAACCTTGTGATGATGATGAGGGGATTGACCAATTCTGGATTTATCCACTACTTAGCATACCCTTTCGCTCCTAAAATGCTCTTGAATTCGGGCTTAAACACCCTGTTGTAACTTGAGCGTGGTAATTGATGATTCTTGAACTATTTATCTCCCATTCTTGGGAGTTTTGTTGCAACAACAATTGACTCTTCTGTGACTGCAAAGTTGAGAGACCCTACATGTGCTATCTTTCCATCAAAACCAATTGCAAATTGCATAGAAATACCGTCATCATGGCCTTGCAAAATAGACAGAAATGGCCGCCAACCAGCACGCAAGAACACTTCCCTACACTGTGCGAATTCTAGAATGGAAAACACGTTTGCATAGGAGGAGGGTTCATATCTCCTAGGCATTGTGATAGAGTTTGAATTCAGCAAGCAAGGGAGAAATTGAGCCAAGAAATGACACGGATTGGGCACATTCCGAGTGTGATTGGAACAGAGGGTGAATTTTACCAAACAAGGGTGTGAATAGGCCAAGAGATGGCATGGGTTTATCACAATTTGAGTGCGATTAGAACATAGGGCGAATTTGGCAGAGGTTGGGCGCGATTCCTTAACACAAGGAAAAGAAAATGGCAAGGGTAAATGAGATAATAGAGTGCCTAGCCCAATTTTGGATTCTCTTATGGTGGAGTACGTTGCCCACATGTGTGCGTGAGCTGCCATGTGTGGCAGATTCGAATTCGATGGCAAGCTTGGGAGCAATGGATTGGTGCGTATTTAGATCAATTTCCAAGTCTTTTGACTTGGAAATTTGATCATAACCATATGAGGCATCTTTTAATCAATGCCTGCAACCAATGTAATTGAATATAATTGAATTTTGGTTACCTAGAATCTAGGACAGTTACTGGTATGCAATTCAATGGCACTTCAAACGACACTTCAAACGACATCTCATCCGGCACCTCATACGGTACTTCATATGGTACCCCTGTGTTAAGTGCATTTTAGCCTCTTATAATGGACAACCTGCAATTTTGAAGTGTTTTTGACAACCATAGTGGTTAATGAGCAGAGGCAGAGTGCTCCATGCTCACTCATTCTTCTTGAATATGACATATAATATCAAAACCTATAATGAACGGGTTATTGCAAGCATAAAACATGTATTGTCAAACCTACAGTATGCATATTGTAATGGAAGATAACCAATAAAGAGTGGTTGGTTAAATAACCAATAAAGAGTGGTTTGTTAAGTATGAGTTCAGTAATTTATAGCACACATGAGTTAAGAAAAAAAAAAAATAACATGACTATCAATGTAATAACCTGTATCATGGTAATAATACAAAAATTCTTGCAAAGACTCTTTTCTCTAGGCAATGATCATTTCTCAGCTCATGAACCCCTCCCCCACACCTAAGTATTGTGACACCTCACAATCAAAAGTATAGGAAACTAGTCAGTATCCCCCAATAGCCGAAGATTTACAGTATGTCAAGTGTAAAGATGAAATTTCACAGATTGGTCTAACGAGACAGTTAGAAGATGGCCCCATCTATAGGATAAGATATCCTATATATAGATAAGAAGAGGTAAGCAAGAGAGTTTCAAGATAGTCTTAGAGTCATTTCCCAATGGAAAGTTGATGAGATTCATTAACCTTAGCTTAACCACACATACTCTATGCCAGCTTTGTCTGCAAGTAATGTCGTACATCAAGACAAGTTTAAATTTATTATTTATTTTTGTCAGATTACCATCCTCGCTAGGTAGAATGCCCCGCTGCCATCAAACCTATTCAATACTCAGGTGGGTTTACCTAGTCATACCACAGGCTGGTACCCGCTACCAGCAGAGCTGTTCAGTATCCCGGTGGGTTAGCCTCTTAAACCCTCAAAGACTGGTCCTCCATCTTTTAAGATTTTAATATAAGATTGCTTATGCAAGAAGATGGGGGGACAGCTCTGAAAACAACTTTTCTTTCTTTTTTCTTTTCAATTGGGATGGTATTTATGTTAGAGGATGACTTTCCATTATATTATTAGTGGTTGTCCTGATGTAAGAGGTACTTAAGCATACGTGGCCTATCTAAAGATATGATATAATCAAGTTATTTAGTGTGTAGTGGATGGTGCCATGGAGAAATAACAGAAAGGTATCTCTAGGCTCAACTCACTTTCTTATTTTGTAATTATTATGATGTTTCCATGACTAACTGCTAATGAGACATCCCTGTTACTCTTTGATAAATACACTTTACTTACTTACTCAGTTTTCTTGGAAACATTGTACGAGATACCTCTAGGATTTATAGTTATGGTATCACTTCCTGATACAGTGGTGAAGAGTTCCAAGAGTGACTGCTTTAGAATGTCTTAAAAATGATAATTTTGCAAAGACATGCTAATTACAGTAAGTCACTATTCATTTGATGCTTTAGTAGACACAAAATTCAAGTATAACAATGTTGTGAAGAAATATCTTGAAACTGTGTACTCCTGGTGAAATAAATACTTACATAAACCTCTTAGAATCGCCTTATTAACAAAAACTATTTACATATATACAGTGTAAATCTTTAAAAAATATTTTCAAGAACAAGGGGGGGCTTCCCCATCTACTAAGGCCAATGCCTTGTCAGCTGATATGACCTGTAGAAAATCCTCTTTGGAAATGGGCTTATGATAAAATTTAAGTCCGTGTCCATTTACCACAGAGGAGACTTGTCCATCGACAATTGTTTTAATTTTTATAGCTCCATTGTCATATACAGTGTCTACCTCGTAAGGGCCCAACCAACGGGTGGTAAGTTTTCCTTTGAAATTTTTGAACCGGGAATCAAACAACAGGGCCCAATCACTAGGCTAGAAGTGTTTATTTTTAATAAACTTGTCATGCCACTTGCTCCTCTGGTTTTGGACCAATATTGTTCGTTGGATGGCATCTTGCCTAATTTCATCCAACTCATTCAACTATAGGGCTCATTGCATATGAGCCTCATCCAGGTTCAATTCTAATTCTGCAGCAATATGAAAGGTCCCTACTTGGAATTATATTGGTAAAAGTACTTGTTTCCCGTACACTAGCTCATAAGGGGTATGCCCGGTGGTATTTCTCCAGGTAGTTCAGTATGCCCACAAAGCCTCTGGGCGCCTATCAACCCAATCTCGATGATGTAACGAAACATTCTTCATCAAGATGGCTTCTAGAACTTTGTTTGTGGATTCTACTTGACCATTGGCCTGAGGGCGGTATGGATAATATTTACAATGTTTAATCCCATATTTCTTTGTTAGCGTTTTCATCATCTTGGAAGTGAATTGAGTGCCTTGGTCGGTAACAATTTCATGAGGGACACCGAAGCGGGTAAATATGTCTTCGTAGATGAATTCGACAACAGACTTCTCCATGACCCTAAATAGGGCTCTTGCCTCTACCCATTTGGTGACATAGTCCATACAAACCAAAATATAGTTCTTCCTATGGGACATGGGTGAAATTGTTCCTACAAAGTCGAGGGCCCATTTTTCAAAGGTTTCTATCATAACTTGGGCCTGCAAAGGCATTTAATCACAACTATCACAACTTCTTTGAAAATGCTAGGCCAATAGTAACCTGAATGTAACACGTTATATGTTGTACATTTGTCAGAGAAATGGCCACCACATGGTCCATCATGAAAACTTTGTAGTATTGCAGGTACCTCATCCTCTCGAACACATCTACAAATAATAAAATCAGGACCTGTGTGAAAAAAATCATGAACAACCCAAGAGTAATTAACACTCTGTGTAATAATTTTTCGCTTTTCATGAGGTGAGAAATGAGATGGTAACTTCCTATTGGCCAAATAGTTTTCCATATCCACAAATTATGGGGTATTGACAGAGAGGGAAAAGAGATGCTCGTCTGGGAAACTATCATCTACAGGGATATCATCATCCTCATTGTTTATTCGGGAAAGAAAGTCAGCTACTACATTATCCTTTCCAGGTTGGTCAAGCACAATAATATTAAATTCTTGCAATAACAAGAGCCACCTAGTTACTCGGCCATTAGTTATAGGTTTGTTCATGAGAAACCTAATGGCGGAATGATCGGTGTGTACAAATACTTCATAACCTGTAATGTAATGACAAAACTTGTTAATATAATGAAAAACTGCCAAGAACTCTTTCTCAATGACTGTGTAGTACAACTCGGTAGGGGACAAGTTCTTGCTTACAAAATAAATGGCATAGGATTGTTGGTCCTCTTTCTACCCTAATACCCCTCCTATTGTTGTGTCGGAGGCATCAGTGGATATATGAAATGGGAGAGTCCAATTGGGCCCTCTAAGAACTGGTGCCATGGAAAGCTTGTATTTTAGGGTTTCAAAGGCAGTTTGACAATGCTCAGTCCAAACAAAATCAACATCTTTTATCAATAATCCAAACATAGGTGTAGTAATCTTTGTAAAATTTTCAGTAAATTGTCGGTAATATCCGGCATATCCAATAAAGCTTATTATCTCTTTCTGTGTCTTGGGGGGTGGAAGTTTGACAATGAACTCAATCTTTGTAGGATTGACTTTTATCCCTACAGATGAAACATGATGTCCTAGAACCACTCCTTTAGTTAACAATATTTTTCATTTTTCATGGCTTAGAGATAGGTTCATTTCCTGGCATCTGACAAGGACTTTTTCTAAGTTGTCTAAGGCTTATTGGTAAGTGTTTCCATAGACTATGAATTCATCCATGTAGACCTCCACACAATCATGAATAAGATCGACAAATATCCCTAATACTGCTCGTTGAAATGTGGCAGGATCATTACACAATCCAAATGGTAAGACCCTATAGGCATAGGTGCCCCATGGACAAGTAAAGATAGTCTTGTCCTAGTCCTCGGGTGCTATAAGAATCTGTTTGTATCCATTGTACCCATCTATAAAGGAAAAGTACTTCTTTCTAGACAAGGTATCTAGAACTTGGTCAATGAAAGGAGGAGGAAAGTAGTCTTTTAGAGTGGCCTTGTTGAGTTCCCGGAAATCAACACAAATTCTCCATTTCCCGGTCACTTTATTTGGGACCACTACAAGCAGGGATACCCACTTACTATCGGAGATGGGATAGATAAATCTGACATTTAACAAATTTTGGATTTCCTCCTTGACTATGTCTTTGAGTGTTGGGTTCATCCTTCTTTGGGGTTGCCTAACAGGTGTTACTTCCCCCTGGGTGTATATATGATGGATACATGTGTCAAGGTGTATACCCTTCATGTCAGTGTATTCCCAGGAAAATGATCATGATTGTTCTTTAAGGATATCTACTAATTGTTTCTGTTGGTCTGTATCTAGCCTGGAGTTTATATGTAAAAAATTCCCTGGACTAATCTCGTAGGGCATAGTATAAGACATGGAAGACTCATCTATCTCAAAAATAAAAGACGTCGAAGAAAAAATGGATGGATCCATTTGTTCTTGAAATTCTTCCACAAACATGTACTCAAATTGGGGAAAAGACTGTGGAAAATCCACACATGTGATAGAAGAAATGAACCAGTTTAGCACATTTTCTGTTGTGTGCTCCTGAAGTGCCCATGCATGGTCACATGGCAATACGGGTTCTTACCAGTCCTCGTTCTCGTATGGGCATTCAAGCCACCATAGATTCTCCATAATAGGTTGAGATGGAGGGTAAATGGTGAGCTTCTGGATAGAGAGACCATTTGAGATGGTCATTTCTCCTTCTCTACAACCAATAAATGCATTGGTTGTGGCTAGCCAAGGTATTCCCAAAAAAATGGGATGGCCTTTGGTAGGATCCTTTGAATGAATGACAAGGAAATATACTGGGTACTCCCGTGAGGCTAAAGTAACTATGACATCATCTAAAATCCCTTCAGGTATAACCCTAGTCTTATCTACTAATTCCAAAATGGTTGGGTAGGTCGAAGAAGAGGTTGCAACTGTAATTGTTCCAAGGTAGTAGCAATCATAACATTAATGGCTGCCCCTAGGTCTATGAGAGTGTTTCCAATGGATACCTCCTTAATGGTTATGGTCACTACGGGGTTTCTTGGATTCCCATACTTTGCTAGCTTTGGCTGCTCTAATATGTACTCAGAGAGTCCTCCTACCAAATGTACTGTAGGGGGGTCCTTTTGCTTCCTACCTGGATTCTTAATACACAATTATTTGACTACCTTACTATAGATTGGAATGTCTTTAATGGATTGAAGCAGAGGAATCTTGACACAAATATTTTTCAATTCATTCAAAATGTAAAATTATGGTCGGGTGGTAGGTTTCTTGATTACCAATCGGTCTAGATAAGGAGGGACCTTTGTAATTTGTGAAGGTTCATTTTGGGGAAGCTTGGGTTCTTGATTCTTCGGGATAATAACATCTTCCCACCTAGTGTCATTTTTGGGTTTTTGGGTGGTTTCTTTTTCTTCTTCTTCTTGGATGACTACTGAAGGTCTCTGCCTATCTAGAACTTTTCTTGATCTTATTTGAATTTCCTGTAATGGAATAGGAGTAATGACATATGTCTAGAAGGCCTACATCTCGACATTGTTAAGAGGTTGAGGGGGATTATTATTGGGGTTCGTCACTGGCTGTGCCAGTAATAGTGTCGGTCTTAGGGAGCTTGCATTTTGATATTGTAGGGGTTGTTGTTGTGGGATAGGAGGTAAAGGTGGTGGAACGAATGCTGGTAGAAGTTGTGGAGTGTTCGATGGAAACTGAGGATAAGGATGGTTGGACATAGGAATAGGTGGAGCTTGAGGGTTTCCTAGATTGTGTCCTCCTCTCCATCCTTGTAGCCAAGGATGTTGGTATTGAGTAGGCCAGTTTTTCCAACTTGGTGGATTCCACTATTGTTGTTGTTGATGATAGGGTGGAACTTGGGATTGTAGATCTGGGTATGTGGGCTAATTTCTAGGCTTCCATGGCCTCATAGGTGCATAATAAGACTCCCCAGGATCTCCACTCCTATATATGGCTAATAAACTTGGCAAGGATGGAAATTTATCAGTTGAATGGTCTTCTTTACAGAAGCCACAAATTGAAATGTTATCTAATGGGAATTCCCTTGAGGAATGATTCCTTCTGCATCTTGGGCAATATATGCTCATTGCTACATTCTCCTCCTCTTGTTTGTTTTTGAGTTTAAGGGTGTCCAACTGGGAACCTATTGTTCTTAGGATGTCTGTCTTGAAGTTTTCTAGAAGGTTCCCTATCTCTGCTCTTGTAATACCACCTGAACTAACTGGTTTTAAGCTTCTATTATAAGGGTTCCGAACATTATTTCTTGTTTTGGCTCTACTCCTTGAGCAGTTTTTACACATTTCACATATTTCAGCAAATGGTTTATGAGAAATATCACTTGATGCCATTAGGTTAAGCATCTCTAAATATTCTTCTGAAATTCCCTTAAGGAAAAGATCCCTAACTGCATCCTCTAGGAGGTCATGGTATTTTGACTTCTCGGAGATATAACCAAATCTTTCCATATAGTCTTCAAGGGTCTCGTCTTCTAACTGTTGGACTTTAAAGATGTCATCACGAGACTCTTTGGTCTTGTAGTATTATTGGTACTTCTTAAGAAATATGTCTTTCATGAATTCCCAAGACCTAATACTAGATTCTCCCAACCCCATGAACCATCTTAATGCAGAGTCTTTAAGGGTGGAAGGAAAGAGTTTTAATTTATGGGCATCTTGCACATAGTTGTAGCTCCTGCACAAGATGCCAAATTCAAATATGAAGGTGTTTGGATCTTCATTCTTTTTACCATAAAAGGTAGGCAGTGCTGAGAGAGGAATATTCTTCATGTTGACATTTGGAGTGGTGTCTAAAATCAGAAATCCGAAGGTAGTTTCGGTTTGGTTTCTAGTTTCTTCTTCCTCCCTGCGTCTTACATTGTTATGGTCCTCCTGATCACCCATATTGGCTTGGTTTCCAAAAATAGAGTACCTAAGTGGTTTTATATTTGAAGAGAACAAAGTTTATATTTGATGAAAAGGTCTTCCTACTGATTGGATGTCTGGGACTCTACTCGAGCTGGTTGAGATTATCGGTGCCAAAGTTTTTGTGTCAATTTGAGATATAATTACATTGGATGAGATACCAAACAAAAGATTCACCCATTCAGGGTCTATGATATCTTCAAAATTAGGATTTCCTAGTGGTGGTGTAAAAGAAAAAGTTGTGTTGTTTGGTTCTGCGGAAGGCTCGAGTGGTCTTTCCTCTTGTCCCAATATGTTTGATGCTTCAATTTCTTGTTCTATAGTGCTCCCTATGTTAGTCTTCTCAGAGACTATTTTAGCTCTTTAGGTTAAGCTAGCTTCTGTTTTTGGGTATTAGTCTGTGGATTTTACAAGCGGAAATTTCCTTCCCCAAAAAAGATTGGAAGGAACCTTGGTTGCAAGGTCTAATTTAGATTTAATGTATCTACCTTGTGGGTCTCTAGGTCCATTCATGAAACAAAACAAAAAAAAAAAAAGGAAAAACTACCATTGGGTTTGGGGGAGCCTGCAATAGCAGATGCACAGGTTCTTACCTCTCATCTTAAATCTCCCCCGCCACCAGTCTAATGCTAAGGTCTAGGAATGACCTATTTCCTAACTACTTCTTACCTTGAAACAACTCCTCGGCAACAACACCAAAATGTTAGGTGATTTATATGTACTAAAAAAGACACTAAACTACCCTCAATTAAATTGTCAACCCGGGGTAAGTAAACTTAGAGTTGTAGAAAAATATATGCCAAAGGTAAAAGGCTGGTAGGAGTATAATCTAATTAATGAAAGCAACTATCTAAAACTAATCTATTCAAGAAAACATATCTAATGAAGAAACCGTACTAAGCAACTCGAAACTAGTTAACCTAAGTACTTTTGGGCCAAGGACTAATGGATAGTTCCTAAGAAAGCAAGTAAAAACCCTATTCAAAGCAAACTAGTTCATGAAAATAAGCAAAGGAAAACTACTAAGCATATTAAGCAAATGGTGAAAGCAAACTACTTTTAACTTGCCTGCCTACATTCAATGAGCAACTACCCTATGAAAGCAATTAAATAAGAAAGTAAGCACAAGCACCTATCTAACCTATTAAAGAAAATAGACAAGTAAGCAAAGACACCTAACTAACCTACTAAAGAAAAAGACAAGTAAGCAAAGACAACTATCTATCCTACTAAAGCAAAGGAACAAGTAAGCAAAGACTTCTCATTGAACAACTAGCTAGCCTAAGAGGCAAGTGGACTAAATGCTTGATGCAAAACTGTTTCTAATGCATGAGATGGAATCCATTTTATTGAAAGTATTGAGGACTACCAACTAAATGCCTAATTTACAATAAAAATAACTTCTCTTAAAGCTATGGAAGCAAAAGACTAACTACCCTATGACAACAATACAACTATATTCTAACCTATGAAAGAAAGAAACTATCTTTAATCTATGAAACACTCAAAGGTAATGCTGGTGGTTGTGTGAATGCCTTCGGTGGTGACAGATGATATCTTGATGAAACTTGACAACAAAGGACAATTCCAACGGTATAAACTCAACACTAATCTCAATGGAAAAATGAAAGGTATGTATTAAACAATCCAATGAAAACTTAGCCATGATAAAAGTAATGTTAAATATTTTGCATATTCATGTATAAACCATTAACATCATAATGATATCATCATTATCTAACTACGGAATTTAATTGCATTTTAATCTATGAAAGGAAATTGCGTAAAGGAAAACTATGTTATGTCTATTCTAATCATTCAAGCTATGATGAATTAAAAACATAAATTAAATTATGATATCAAGAAGTAAATTGACAATTACATTAACCAATAATGAAGAAAATGAAATCTATCTAAAACTAAAGTATGCATCCATCCATGCAAGAATGGGAATTAAATCTATCCATCCATCAACGTCCCTGTCAAAAAAACCCAAGTTAAAACTCTGTTCTATCTAATTAAAAATATGTTTTAAACTAGACTATAAAATCATAAAAGAAAGTATGATCTAACGTCTAACTGAACACGGGGTTAGTGTAGAAACTTGCAAGTTTGTTCCTAATCTACAAAACTAATACATGCTAACACATATCATCATCTAACCTGCAAAATAAAAGCAAGACAATTAAGCTACAACAAATTAATCAATTAGATAAAAACACACATGTACAGGAAATAAGAAAGAGTAGTTAAATTAAGAAATTGCATAAACAACAGAAATACAATCACCAGATTGTTGGTGGGCCCCCCAGCAATCCGTGGCTACCTTCTACAAGCACACCACGAACTTCAAGAGGCCGAATTCACCATGAAAACTTGAAAACACAGTTCTGGCACAATTATGGCAATGTGAAATGTCAAAACAGAGTAAAAATGAATTTCTTGCAATTCTAATGCTTATGCTACTTGGTTCTTCTACTTAACAATCATCTGACAACCTCAGTGGTATTTATAAAATTTAAAAACCAAGTGGTCGGCCACAGGAGGGTCGAACCACCTCTAAATTCAGCAAAATACAATAAATGATGCCATAACTAACAAAACAGAGCAAGCCAATAATCGCCTTCTTTGGACAATTGAAATCGAGTTGTTTTGAGCTCGGTAGCTAGAGGGGGCGATGATAAACAAAACCCATGTGACTGATTTTTCCATCACTGGCCGCCAATACCATAACCACCAACTTGCCTTGCATTTTTGTGCAATACTGGGTGTTGGAACGAGAGTTGGATCGAGTACCGGAACAAGTGTCGGATCAACTACCAGAACTAGAAACATGGTGCATTTTTCCCTATAACAACAAAAAAACACAAATTAACTCTTGGAAATCATAGAACATGATGAATTAAACTATATTTAATCATTAAACATGAATTACATGTACCTTATGTCGATTATACCATTTTATCATAAAATTCTTCAAAAAACTCCTTTGAAAGATGAAAAATGCATATGTACATATGGAAAAAAGTGTATAATAACGTTATGAAAATGATCATATCTTAGGCCCAATAGAGTGCATCTTCCACAACATTTTGCTTCCCCTTTTTATAGACGATTTCAAAATCATAACCCAATATCTTGGTTACCCATTTGTGTTTTTCTTCTGAAGATAGTCTTTGTTCCAAGAATTATTTAAGACTATCATGATTTGTTTTGACCTTGAAGTGCCTACCTATTAGGTAAGGACGCCATTTCTTCAATGCATGTATTATTTCCATCATTTCCTTATCATAAATGGGTTTGTGTAAGTCCTTTCCCTTGAGTGGCCGAATTTCAAAAGCCAGGGGCCTTCCTTCTTGCATTAGGACAACACCAATTCCATTTCCCGAGGCATCACATTCCACAATAAACGTTTTTGTGAAGTTTGGAGTGGTCAAGACAGGAGCTTTGCACATCACCTCTTTAAGTTGTTCAAAATCTTTAGTTTCCTCTGGAGTCCATGAAAATGCATCCTTCTTAGTTAGTGTCATTAAAGGTGCTACTATTCTTCCATAGTGCCGAACAAACTTGCGGTAGTAACCTGTCAAACCAAAAAATCCTCTAAGATTCTTCAATGTTTTGGGAATCGGCCAGTCGATCATGGCCTTAATCTTGTTAGGGTCTAGCTTGACACCTTCATGAGATACAATATGATCCAAATACTCTACCTCCTTCACTCCAAAAAAAAAAATTGGATGGTTTGGCATATAGTTGTTGCTCCTTTAGTAGTTGTAGCACCTTGTCAACATGTTGCACATGATCCTCCCAAGACTTGCTATAGATTAATATATCATCAAAAAATAATAACACAAATTTTCGAAGGAAGGGCTTGAAAATGGAATTCATCAACCCTTGGAATGTGGAAAGTGCATTTGTAAGGCCAAAAGGCATGACCAAAAATTCATAATGGCCTTCATGAGTTCAGAATGTTGTTTTTGGGATATCTTCTTCCTTCATTCTGATCTGATGGTACCCTGAATGAAGATCCAATTTTGTGAAATAGATTGCTCCATGTAGTTGATCTAACAATTCATCAATGATGGGAATGAGAAACTTATTTTTAATAGTGATCATGTTGAGCTCTCTATAATCTGGACACATACGCCATGAGCTATATTTCTTGAATACCATTACCATTGGTGCAGAGTAAGAACTATAACTAGGTATAATAATGCCATCCTCTAACATTTATTCAACCATGCGCTCAATTTCACTCTTCTGGGCATAAGGGTATCTGTATGGCCTGATGTGAGGAGGAACAGTCCTAGGAATTAGGTGAATTTCATGATCATGATTTCGAGTGGGTGGAAGACCTTTGGGAATATCTTCAAATACTTTGGAATGCTTATCAATGATCACTTGGAGATCTTGAGGAATAGATGTCTTAGATGTTTGAACATCTAGTGAGCATAGTTGTACAATAATGCCGTGATGCCCCTTTTTCAATAATTTTCTCATGCCATTAGAGCTTATCACCTTACCAGGTTTCCCCGTGATACCTCTTAACTAAATTTTTTTTCCTTTCAATGAAAATTTCATGAAACGTTCTTGAAAATTAAAAGCCACTGTTCCTAATGATTGTAACCATTGGATTCCTAGTACAACATCCGCACCACCCATGGGTATAGAAATCATTGGACCATTCATTACATATTCCCCCATAGTAAGATTGATCTTATTGCATTTTCCTAAGCAATTGATAGTTCCTCCATCTGCAATCATTACTTGAAACTCTGGTGTTGGATATACAAAGCAATTGAGAGCTTTAGCTAATTTATAGTGAATGAAATTATGAGTGCTACCAAAATCAATTAGGACTATTACCTTTTTCTTTTTGATGTATCCTTCAATCTTGAGGGTTTGAGGAGTGTTAATTCCAACCAATGCATTACACGATATCGTGGGAGTCAAATCTTCAGATGAAATTGCGTCTACGTTTTCATATTGAGATGGTTTTTGTTCTTGTTCTTCTTCCTCTTCACAATCTATGTAGAATAATTTCTTCTCACCACACTTATGTCCCTTACTGTCACAATTAAAGCATAAACCTTTTTCTTTTCTTTCCTCCAATTGTTGAGGTGTCAACCTTGTAGGTTGAGGTGTTTTAGAAGGAGGAGAATTATTCTCTATATAGATGTTAGGATTGGTCCTTCTAGTAGCCATAGCCATAGCCATATTTTTACTTTCAGCATTTATTGCCACCTTAAATGCCTTCTCCAATGATTTGGGTTCCCAAAGGTGAACCTCATGTTGAATGTTATCCTTTAAATTTTCTATGAATATATCAATCAAGTGCTCATCTGGAATATCTGTTACCATTATATTCAATCTTTGGAAGTTCTCAATGTGCTCAGTAACAAAACCCTTTTGCTTGAGATTTATCAATTGGATAAAGAAGGTATTGCTCCTTGTATCCTCATAGTGTGTTATCATTTCTTCCGTGAAAAATGTCCAAGTGACGAGTGATTTGCGAGAACAAATCCATCGATACCATACAAATTGATTGGGTTCTAAATATAAAGAATAAATTCGTACCTTTTGTGTATGTGTCACATTATGTAGATCAAAGAATTGCTTCATATGAAGTATCCATGTGATTGGGTCCTTGCCATCAAACTTCCTCATATCGATCTTAGGAACTTGGTTGGTCTTCAACCCAAAGTTGGAGTTTCTCCATTCTTAATTCACCTTCCTTGTTTCCTCATCATGACTTTCATGGGATGCATTTTCACTTTTAGGTGTCTTCTCTGTTACGAAAATTTTCAATACTTCCATGATCTCCTCTTTTAAGCCATCCATCTTAGTATTTATTGCCTCCAACTTAGCTTCCATCTCTTGTAGTTCATATTTTGTTACTATCTTCTTTTGTAAATC
>JZKD02S1675252.1:182389-192957 GCA_000966675.3 Picea glauca
TCTTTTGTAAATCATTTATGTCCCTATGCATTTCTTCACCTTCATCAAGAGTCCAAGTAGGATTGTCTGGAGGCTTATTTGGTGTAGAATTTCCCTTTTTGGGTGGCATGTTGGCTAAGTATCACTTTTGAACCTTGATTTTGAGGTGGTTCTTCTAGGCAATCTTTATTTTGTTGTACCTCCCAAGTTTCATCCCTTCTAGGTATGGAAATTTCTTTTATGTAGTTATCTGATATTTCTTCTCTGCAATGCCACAATTCTGATCAAAATTGGATGTGCCTAGTGGAATTTATGGTAACTTCCCCACAACTTTTTGATTTTTGGCCTTTCCAGGAGATCTCACTTGTATAGTGTGCCTCGCTCAAAATAATTGATATAAAATTTTGAAGCTCATACCAGAAATAATATAGACTGTCCATTATCCAATGAAACCAGTCTCACTCAATTTGGATACTCTAGGAAGCATTTATGATTTTTTTACCTGGAACACCTTCTTGAGACTAGTCAATAGGACTAGTCAGATACCTTATCTTCCACAGGGTGTATATACAAATTTAAGATTACCCAGAATATGAAATTTTTACCACAGATACACTACTAATTAATGTGAATATCCTCCAATGTTAAGGGTCTGAAACGTTAAATAAAAAAATTTATAGCGAGAATTCCGCAATGACTCAGTTCAGGATGATTCTAGAACCCTGTCTTACATAGGTTGTATCTACAAAAGTATAATGCCTCAAGAGATGAAATTTTAACCCAACGTACCTTGATCCGTCTACTAAATATCCTCCAAGCCATTTATTCTTAAACATCGTAGAAAAAACGTTATAGATAAAATTCCAAGGTGTCTCAGATGTAGCAGCAAAACCCCAAGACCTTGAGCTCTGATATCATATGTTAAACACCAAATATCAATATAGCATAGAAAAACCTCAGAATAAGTACGCAAAACCTTTAAAAAGAGATAATTCCATATAATAAGCCTCTTTAAGGGGCAACCTCCTTTTACCCCACATAAATGTTCAAGTACACGATGACTCCAAATGAAAATGTCTCCTTGGTATATATAGGAGGCTAGGAGGTATAATTACAACTAATGGAATAAAGCCGACATAAATAAAATAACATTACTAATTTAATATGCCCCAATTAAGGGGTAATGAGCCAATATTAGAGCTTAACACAACAACCTTTTAATATTGAGATAGATGCTTCAGACTACATTGTTGGTGTTATTCTCACTTAGCATAGTCATTCAGTGGCCTATCATAGTGACACACTCTCAAATGTCATCCGTAAGTTCCCCACCTATGAAAAAGAGATGTAGTCCATTGTACAAACCTACCACCAGTGGAAGAATTACATTATAGCGAAGGAGATAGACATCCATACAGATCAAAATCCTATGCAATTCATGTAGGCATGAGGAAACTTTCAAAATGACCACCATCAAAATTGGTCCATGCACTTGCAACAATTTCACCTTAAAATTAAATATAAGAAAGGAAGCACCAATTGTATCATTTACTGCCTCCATCAACCTCCATTTGTATCACTAACCATGGTGCTCGAATCTTAGAGGCATGATACCTCTGATTGGTCCCAACTCTATGACATTGATCCTAACTTCACTACGACCTACTTGATGTTGGGAACATGCACGAGTGTTGCCAATTTTAATCTTCAGGTTGGACTGTTATGTCATCTGGTTCATCTATGTTTTTCTTCAAGTGATCATACAAAACTAATTTGGGAATCCCACTACAACCGAGTGGTAGGAAACTTTGGCATGGAGAAGACAAGAGAAATAATATAAAATTATTTATATTGGTCAAAGCTTCGACAAGATGTCAGTAAGTATATCATATCATACACTACTTTCTCCATCACCAATCCATCCATTAAAATACAAGGATTGTACACTCCTCTACATACTCTCTATAGGCTCTAGGAATCCATCTCGATGGATTACATATTAGGTCTCCCTCAACCAATCATGGAAATGACTAAGGATTCATGGTTGTTGATCAATTCTCTAAGATGAACATTCTGACAACTTACAATAAGAGTATCACAACAGAGGCCACTACCAATATATTCTTCAAGCGAGTGAGGGTACACTTTGGAATACCATAGACCATCATATAAGATCGATACAACAGGTTCTTGAGTACATTACAGTGGAACCTATGGTCACTGCTGGACACAAAGCTCATCAAATCCATCACCTTCCACCCTCAAAATGATGGACTGGTGCAGGTGCGAGCTACCTCCTCCGACAACTCCTCGCCCACTCACAGGATCTTCTGTCCTCTCTCAGCCCGAAGAACGTAAATGTTCTTCTATTTCCCTATCGGAAATATCTACCCATAGATTCCTCTTTCTTTGATCCCCTTTTTTGCACTCGGAGGATCGGAACTTCGCGGCTTCGCGAGTTCACTATCGACCACTATACTCATGGATCCCCGACATTTGATATGTCAGTCAACGCTGACATTCTCTTCCCTCTATCGAGACTTTAGCTTTATCGTGTCTTCGCGACTCATGACCCCAAATGCTTGAGGTCTCAACCTCCGATGCACGAGACAATGAAATGCTGACACTCGCTGTCTCACTCCCTCGTGACTTCGCCACTCGCAAGATCAAATGATTCCTCCCTCGACTCCCGAGGCCCGAGACGTCGATACTCGGAATATCGCTGCCTCGCGAATTCGCCACTCGCGAGGTCAAATACTTTCCCCGTCGACTCCCGATGACCGAGACGTCGAACCTCCGATGGTTTATGCCACCTGTTCTCCACTATCTCTTGTGGCCCACACTACACTACTTACGTAGCTCTTGGGAGATCACTTCTCGCACTATCGTGATTCCCGTTGCATAGATTTGGAGTCTCGCCTCGCGAACTCTCGAACTATCGATCCACGAGTAGAACCGACGCTCCTCGTGATTCTGACCAACGGCTCTTGCCTCCTGAGCTTCGAACCTTCCTTCGAGCTTGCACTGTGACTTCCTGGCACTTCTGCGAGATCTGACGACTCACAGAAGCTCGCGGATTCTCCACGAAGAATGTCGACCATCTATCTTTTCTTATGTAATCCTCGAAATGACGGAGTGTCTCCCCTCAAGACTCGTTTTACCTGCTCGCCAACCTGCGACGCTTCCTTTCAACCTGCTCACGCATAACTTCTGGCTTGGCCCTTCACGAAATTGAAGGTATATCCCTCCTGAGATTTCACGACTTCCAATCTCTCAGGAAGAAACTCTTTCACGCACTCCTTGTGGCAAATCTTCAACAACGTCTAAGTGTTGAAGCTCTTTGAATATGCGCACTCCTACAGCAGCAGTTTTCGATTCCTCTACCTAGAATCGCAACTCTGAGGCTTCGTCTAGCCTGTGCACACCTTGCACGGATCTGGTGCCAAATCTTCACTTCTGAGATGAATGAGAACAAAATTTAACTCTAATTGAACTCTTCTGTCAACTCACTCCTTGCGAACAATTCAACTGCACTCCTTGCAGGAATCTCTGGCTCATTAGAGAAACAATTGAAACTCATTCACATTAACTCTCAGACTTCTATTCAACCATGAAATCATATACACAACATATAAAAGCAAATGTATGACAAGAAAGCAAACATTCATGAGCATAACACCATGAATACACAGAGAATAACACAAACCATGGAATTGAATCAAAGCTCTTTCTATTAATTCAATGTTTGTACATGGGTGTTCTTCATACACTTCTCTCCTTGCTCTTCAACAATGTTGCTTCATAATAATACAATGTACAAAGGAGGGTGTCTATATCCCGTTTCCCTCTTGCGCTCTAAATCTATCAAATCTAGAATTAAATTCCTATCTAACTACATTAAGTCTATTAAATGCCTCATCTACCTAAGGACGAGAGCTATCTTCTCAAGGTCCATTACAACATACAAGGTGCGCTTCATTAAATCCACACATTAATGTTTTCACAACAATATCAAGGTGTTTTCAAAATTTGTGCTGGTGCTGTCCAGCTGTCTTCCGCTCCGCGCTGGCTCGCTTGATGAGTTGTCGATGCTCCTGCATCATACTCCCTCACTTGAAAGATTTCATGGGCTCCTATCCATGAGCTCCTGCACGGTCTCTCCATGCTTCTGTATCTCTGTCTCTGTCTCCCAGCTGGCATATTCCACTAGGTGATTCTTCCATTTGACCAGATACTCAAAATACTGCTTCCGCCTGGTCTTCTTACCCACTCTCTTATCTAGTATGCACTCCATCTGCGGCTTCTCTGCAATCGACATCTTCTTCGTCCACTGGACTACTGGTTGCTCAGTTGTAGTCTCTTCTTCTCCATCTCTGTATGGATATAAATCTGCAACATTGAATATTAGAGATATGCCGATACCATCCGACAACTCAATCTCATAAGCGTTTTCTCCGAATTTTCTCAAGACCTTGCATAGCCCGATTTTCTTCATTTTCAATTTATTGTATGTTCCCCTAGGGAACCTTTCTTTCCTCAGATGCACCAGAACTAGATCTCCAACTTCAAATTGAAGTCATCTCCGATGATGATCTGCTTTGCGCTTATACTCCTGGTTCGAATCCAGCAGTCGTTGCTTCACCTTGCTGTGAAGTTCTTTCATCGCCTCAGTGAATTCCTCTGCACTAGCGCTGCTAGTAGCAGTCTGTTCTGAATCCCTTAACTCAGAAACTCCTCTCGGATGCATCCCATATACAACCTGAAATGGACTTTTTTCTGTACTCTGATTCACCGAATCATTGTATGCAAACTCTGCATGTGGCACTATGTGGTCCCAACTGCTATGGTGTTCCGTCACCAAGCTTCTTAGTAAATCTCCCGGACTTCTGTTGACCACTTCTGTTTTTCCATCCATCTGAGGATGATAAGCAGAACTAAATGCTAAGTTAGTTCCTAGCTTCTTCCATAGCGTCCGCCAAAAATGCCCAATGAATTTAGTGTCCCTGTCCAAAACTATGCTTTTCGGCAATCCATGAAGTCTAACGATCTCTTTGAAAAATAAATTTGCGATGTGCATCGCATCGCTGGTCTTCTGGCATGGAATGAAGTGTGCCATCTTTGAAAACCTGTCCACTACTACAAAGACGGAATCAAATCCTCTTTGTGTCCTTGGCAAACCTAGTACAAAATCCATGCTTATCGCCTCCCATGGCCTCTCCGGTATGGGCAATGGCTGATAAGAACCTGCATTCTGCTTTCTCCCTTTGGAATGCTGGAAAATACTGCATCTGTCAACAAATCTCTTGACATCCTCTTGCATCCTTGGCCAAAAATATGACTCATTTAACTTCGCGAATGTTTTGTCACGGCCAAAATGTCCTGCCAAACCTCCACTGTGCTTCTCTTTTAACAAGTTCTCCCTCATGGAGCAATTTGAAATACACAGCTGATTGCCTCTTAACAATAACCCTTCCTAGATCATGTAATCTATCCAAGGACTCTTATCTCTGAGAACTGGATTCTCAGCTGCTTCATATGCTTCTGCAAAATCTGCATCTCCTGCATACATGTCCCTGAGATTATCAAAACCTAATGTTTTGACTCGGAACTCCTGCAACAACAAACATTTCCTGCTCAAAGCATCAACCACTTTTTTAGTAGTACCCGAAATATGCTTAATCACAAACGTGAAATTTTGCATGTACTCTACCCATTTTGCATGTTTCTGATTCAACTTCTCCTATTGAATCACAAACTGTAATGCATGATTATCACTATACAACACAAATTCTTTGGGTATCAAGTAATGTCTCCACTTCTTCAGTGCCTGTATGATAGCATAAAATTATTTATCATACGTGGATTATTTCAACTTTGCTTCATCCAACTTCTCACTTAAATATGCAATCGGCCTGTCTTCCTGACTCAAGACCACTCCTATGGCGTACCCACTTGCGTCACACTTTACCTGAAATGTTTTCTGAAAATATGGCAACACCAACACTGGTTGCTCTGTGATCTTCCACTTCAACAGATTGAAGCTCCTTTCAGCCTCTGTTGTCTAGTGAAAAGATTTATGCCTCTTTTTCACTGTATCCATCATCGCTGCGCTAATCCCACTGAAATTCCTGATGAATTTTCTGTAGAAACTAGCCAATCCATGGAAACTTCTCACCTCAAAAACATTTCTCGGTGATGGCCAATTCTTAATCACTTCTACTTTATCTGGTTCCATCCTCAACTCATTTTCCGAAATAACAAAACCCAAATAAATGATCTCTGTCTTCATAAATGAGGACTTCTTCATATTAATCAACAACTTTTCCTACTGTAGCTTCTTCATCACTATGGCCAAATGCTTCAGGTGTTCAGCCACTGATTTGCTGTAAATCAATATGTCATCCAAATAAACAATGACAAATTTCCCGATGAACTCCCTCGGGACTTCATTCATCATCCTCATAAAGGTACTCGGTGAATTCGTCAAGCCAAACAGCATGACTAGCCATTCGTACAAACCTTCGCTGGTTTTGAAGTCTGTCTTCCACTCATCGCCTTTTCTCATGTGAATCTGGTGATATCCGCTTTTCAAATCAATCTTTGAAAAGTACTTTGCCCCACTTAGGCAATCCATCAGATCATCCATCCTCGGCAATGGAAATCTGTATCTAATGGTTATCTTGTTGATCACTCTTGAATCGGTACACATTCTCCAGCCTCCATCTTTCTTCGGACTGAGTACTATTGGAACAACACATGGAATCAAGCTTTCCCAAACCAATCCTTTGTCCATCAAATCCTGGACCTGCTTCTTGACCTCCTCATTCTCCTGCGGCGTCAATCTGTATGCAGCTTTGTTTGGAAAACTAGCTCCTGGTATGAGGTCTATATGATGACTCACACTTCTCATTGGTGGCAACGAATGAGGTAATTCGTCCACTATGATATCAGCAAACTCTTCCAGCAGTTCTTGAACCTCAACTGGTAAATCATCTACTCTTGTGCTAGTTAGAACAATTCTCGGCTTCCTGACCACAAAGAATTATGGATCTTCCTTCTTCTTAACCTCTGTAAGAAGCTTCTTCCCACTCATGAGAAGTACTGTGTTGCTTACTTCCGGCTTCACCTCCTTATCCTTTATCGGAAGCAACATATGGGTTATCCCATTCTTCTTCAGGGTATATGTGTTCAGTCTCCCATCATGAATCACATTTTTGTCGTATTGCCATGGTCTACCCAACAATAAATGAAACACATCCATGGGAATAAAATCACATAAGATCTTATCATTATACCCACCAATTTTGAATTCAACCAAGCATTGTTTAGTAATAATTACCTGGTGTCCCTTCTATAGCCACGAAACTCTGTATGGACTGGGATGATCAGTCGTTTCCAGCTCCAATTTCTCTACCATCTTTGTGGATACGAGATTATCCGTGCTACCACTGTCTACAATAACCTTGCACACCCTATCCTTGGTCTTGCAAGATGTTCTGGACAGTCTGATCCTTTGAACCGAACTTTCCACCTCTTTCTCAGGTGTCAAAAGGACTTTTCGCATCATAAGCGATCTTCCACCTTCTGCATCTTCGGCCTCAACATCACGCCTCTGCGCTTCTGTGATGTGAGCATCTCCTCCATCCTTATTTTTCTATGGAAACTCGTATGAATTGTGCCCATTCTTTCCACATGTAAAACATGTGATTACTCCTCCTCTTCCTCTTCCTCTACCTCTGGTACGAGGAAAAGTATTCGCGTCAGCATAATCTCCCCGCTGATCATTTTTATATCCTCTCTGTTCAACATATGGCTGCCTTTGTTGTGAGGTTCCACCTCTTTCAACCCTACCTTGAGGTTTCTTCCATTCCTCCCTGGGCTTCTGAATTCTTTCCTGGGCAACTGCTTTGCCTCTTGGCTGGCTTCTGCCTCGCCCTCACTGTCCTTTATTTCGGCTCAGCTTCTCCTCAGCTTTCAGAGCCAATTGGTAAGCATCTTCCACCGTTCAGATGGTTAGAATGCTTAGTTCATCCTGAATGTCGTATCTTAGACCATTCAGGTATCTAGCGACTTTCTCATCATCGCTCTCTCGATGACCTGCTCTGATGTTCAGTCGATAGAATTCCTCAGTATATTCTTTCACTATCATCAGTTTCTGTCTCATGTTCTACATTCTCCTGAATAGAGTAATTTGGTAATCTCTTGGGATGAACTTCGCTTTCATCTTCGCGATCATTCGATCCCAACTCTTGATCTTTTGCTTTCCTTTGCAGCATCTGTCAGCTTGTAGCTCATCCCACCACAATGATGCATGTCCTTTCAAGCGTGTAACTACATGCTTGACTTTCTTATCTTCTTCCACATATTCATAATCGAAGTATGTGTCTAGAGATCTAATCCAATATAGCATCTCCTCGACATCCAGATTCCCTTCATAGACTGGAATGTCCATTTTTTCCTTTGCACCCATCCTTGTAATGGCTTTGATCAACCTCTCGGTTGATGCATCTTCTGCTGTGACCTCTTATGCATGTCAAACTTCCTCTTCAACTTCAGAATCATTGGAATCTCTAGCACCAACTCCATGTCTTCGAGCCTTTCTCGGAGATCTCTCATCTGTCTCTCCATTTCTGGATTTCCTGCCAGCCTGCCTCTTCTCCTCACCTCCCTATCTTTTGGATCAGGTGACTGTCTTTCTCTTCTCGGCGGCATGGCGAATTTAATCCTTCTCTGCTATAGGAAGAAAATAATTCCCACTCTGATACCACTTGGTGCAGGCGCAAGCTACCTCCTCCGACAACTCCTCGCCCGCTCACAGGATCTTCTTTTCTCTCTCAGCCCAAAGAACATAAATGTTCTTCTATTCCTCTATCGAAAATATCTACCCACAGATTCGTCTTTCTTCGATCCCCTTTTCTTCACTCGGAGGATCGAAAATTCGCGGCTTCGTGAGTTCACTATCGACCACTATAATCACGGATCCCCGAGATCCGATATGTTAGTCAACGCTGACTTTCTCTTCGCTCTATCAGGACTTTAGCTTTATCGCGTCTTCTCAACTCGTGACCCCAAATTCCTGAGGTCTCAATCTCCGATGCACGAGACACTGAAATGTCGACACTCACTGTCTCACTCCCTCACGAGTTCGCCACTTGTGAGATCAAATGATTCCTCCCTCGACTCCCGAGGCACGAGATGCCGATACTCGGAATATCGCTGCCTCGTGACTTCACCACTCGCGAGGTCAAATACTTTCCCCGTCGACTCTTGATGACCGAGACGCCAAACCTCCGATGGTTTATGCCACCTGTTCTCCACTATCTCCTGTGGCCTACACTACACTACTTACGTAGCTCTCGGGAGATCGCTTCTCGCACTATCGTGATTCCTGTTGTGTAGATTTGGAGTCTCACCTCGCGAACTCTCAAACTGTTGATCCATGAGTAGAACCGACGCTCCTCATGATTTTGACCAACAGCTCTTACCTCCTGAGCTTCGAACCTTCCTTCGAGCTTGCACTGTGACTTCCTGGCACTTCTGCGAGATCTGACGACTCACAGAAGCTCGAGGATTCTCCACGGAGAATGCCGACCGTCTATCTTTTCTTATGTAATCCTCGAAATGACGGAGTGTCTCCCCTCAAGACTCGTTTTACCTGCTCGCCAACCTGCGACGCTTCCTTTCAACCTGCTCACACACAACTTCTGGCTTGGCCCTTCACAAACTTGAAGGTCTTCCCTCCTGATCTTTCACGACTTCCAATCTCTCAGGAAGAAACTCTTGCACGCACTCCTTGCGGAAAATCTTCAACAACGTCTAAGTGTTGAAGCTCTTTGACTCTGCGCACTCCTGCAGCAGCAGTCTTCGATTCCTCTACTCAGAATTGCAACTCTGAGGCTTTGTCTAGCCTGTGCACGCCTTGCACGGCTCCGGTGCCAAATCTGCACTTCTGAGATGAATGAGAACAAAATTTAACTCTAATCGAACCCTTCTGTCAACGTACTCCTTCCAAACAATTCAACTACACTCCTTGTAGGAATCTCTGGCTTAGTAGAGAAACAATTGAAGCTCATTCACATTCACTCTCAGACTTCTATTCAACCATGAAATCATATACACAGCATATAAAAGCAAATGTATGACAAGAAAGCAAACATTCATGAGCATAACACCATGAATACACAGAGAATAACACAAACCGAGAACATTTAGAACTTCCAAATATTGAATATAAAGGTAAAGGATATTCCAAATGAGTACTTGATTGATGTATTCATAGGAACTTTAAAGGATAACATTCAACATGAGGTTCTCCTTTGGGAACCCAAATAATTGGAGAATGCATTTAAGGTGGAAACAAATCTTGAAAGTAAAAATATGGCTATGGCTACTAGAAGGACCAATCCTAACATCTATAGAGAGAACAATGCTCCTTCTTCTAAAACACCTCAACCTACAAGGTTTACACCTCAAGAATTGGAGGAAAGAAAAGAAAAGGGTTTATGATTTAATTGTGACAGCAAGTACAGTAAGGGACATAAGTGTGGTGAGAAGAAATTATTCTACATAGATTGTGAAGAGGAAGAAGA
>JZKD02S1675252.1:195490-209825 GCA_000966675.3 Picea glauca
GCCCTAATATTGGCTCATTACCCCTTAATTGGGGCATATTATATTAGTAATGTTATTTTATTTATGTCGGCTTTAGGCCATTAGTTGTAATTGTACCTCCTAGTCTCCTATATATGCCAAGGAGAAAGTTTCATTTTGAATCATCTTTTACTTGAACATTTAAGTGGGGTAAAAGGAGGTTTCCCCCTAGAAGAGGGTTATTATATGAAATTATCTCTGTTTCAAGGCGTTGAGTACTTTTTCTGAGATTTTTCTATGCTATATTGATATTTGGTTCTTAACACTCGCCTCTTGACTGAATTTGGTAGATGTCAAACCCCTATAGTCAATACTCTGTCAGGTCATATTGTGGGAGACTAAGGGCCTCTAAGGAATAAGGAACCTGCCTTATTGTGATCCCCTTAGAATCATCGTGAGTGTTTGTCACAGTCTACCCTCACGACATATTGGGTCTTCTCAAACTAGGTAATCGATAACCTACATTTCGAGCCACGTTGGGAGTGCTAGTAGGTTGTGGCAGGGATGCTGCCACACCTCTCCCTCAGTGTCCCTAGTTGTTGTGCGTGACCTCTTTACTCCAAATGTGATTGTGGTCAACAAGCTATCGTCAGCCTGCATGCATCACGAATCATGTTAGAAATAACAATCAACATCATAATATCTAATCATATATACATATGTCACATCAACCACATTCAAACCCTAATAGTCCACTCCCTAGCTCGATTCAGAAACCAAGGAGTTTCATTGATGCCTTAGCATATTCAACGTCCAAAGTCCTGCACACTCAAGAAAACGTAGTCAATAGCACATGTCTATGTAAATACAACAAAAATAACATAACATCAAATCCAGAATGTCTCATAATCATAATCAAAACAATCAATGGTAAAATGACCCGGATCACTTGCACGCTAGTGTCCTCAAAGAATAATTTCACTCATTGTGTGCAAGAGAGGGATGTTACAGGTAGCAAAAGATAGATAGAAGATTTATGAAAATAATAATATGACAACTAGATAATTTAAAGTGGGATAGCATGTGCTTTTGAAAGTGAAGCCTAAGAAGAGCTTATTTAAGTTGGGTAGTTGTACAAAGATAGAAGCCATATTATGTGGTCCATTTGAGATATTAGACAGAATAGGGCTAGTTGGATGCATGCTTGAATTTACTATTTCTATGAGCATGCATAATGTATTTCATGTCTATTTGATAAAAAACCATGTGCATGATTCCAACCATGTTATTGATTGACATTTGATTCATGTAGAGCCAGAGGTATACTTTCAGGTCCAGTCAGTTTGCATATTGGATAGAAAAGTCAAAATTCTCTGGAATCAAGTTATAGAGCTCCTAAAAGTTCAATGGACCTGCTACGGTACTGAATATGCTACTGGGGAGAATGAAGATGCCACATGGGTAGATTATGGGCATAACTTTTTGAATAATTTTGAATTTTTTATGTTTTGTCTTGTATATGCACTAAGGAAAGTGCCAAAATAAGGGGGAGGGGAATGTAATACCCTAGTTTTGAGTCCCAATATTAAATAATGTATTATTTTTATTTGATGAAAGGCTATAGTTCCCAAACAATTAAAATAGGTCGGAGTGCCTAGGAAATGTAACGATTTCATCATCATTCATAATAAAAAACATCATTAGATGTTAGACATACACAGACACAAGTTATAGGGGGATATGATTCCATGAGAGAGGGGGCTTAAGAGGATAAGTATTTGTTTTATATTTAATTTACCCATTTTGGTTTTAATGAAGAATAACAATTAGATGAGATTCTTGGGGGAAGGCCATGTGGTTGTTGATTTCATGTAAATATATGAACACGTGTTGTGGGATATTGAGAGGTTCATGCTATTCACTCTTAATTAACTATTCATCATTCAATATTCCTCATTCATTTTTGATGTTGGTTGGGAAAAGGAAAACAAATTGTTGGAAAGGAGGTCATTGTTTGTTGGATGTAGAAAAATATGGTGTATTCCAACCATGAATTGATGCTTGTATTCCTGAGATACATTGTTATGTACTAAATGTTATTCACATCTATGAATCTTGAGAGTCCCAACATGGATATTATTGACCAGATGCATTGGAGCCCTAGAAGGAGATGGATAGCCTAAGAGACTGTGTGGTAGAGAAGGGGGTCCATTCTCTTGGTTTTATCATGCTAGAAAGAAGAGAGATCATGTATTTCAGATGGTGGTGTGCTGAGAAACCTATGAGAGCTTGAGAAATTACTAGTTTGGGAAGATGAGTGACACCCTAGAACCATCCTTGTGGATTAATAGCCCTGACTCAGGGGTGACCTTGACTCAAGGGTGACATGTTGTTGATACTTGGAACAACAATGTTTATGGTTGGGTGGAACGTCCTTGGTCTGTAGCCAGTTGATGATTGATCTTAATAAAGATAAGTAGTCTTTCTTATGTGTTTCTCTACTTGTATATTTATTTCCACTGTGCATTAATTATTATGTTTGAAATTAGTATTTGTATTATACATGCTTGTTGGTTATTAGTGTACATGACATATTTTTCATTTGTTTTATGTTGTAGCATAAATATTGATTATTGCATGTCATTCTTTCATGTTTCTTTATTAAAAAACAATGTTATCATAATTTCAAAATTAGTTTTGAAGTGTGTTTTGAAGTAGAAGAAAGAGGAACAAGGAATTCAAATTCTAATAGAAGTGTTGGAAAACAAAATTGGGATTGGAGTTATTAAAGAGAGTTAATAAATAACTAAAATATTGATTACATGTGCACCCACTCAAATAGGAAATGAGATCAAGAGAATATTTATGAGTTAAAATATGAGATGTGGTAGTTGGTGAAGATTAATTACTATTCTATATTTTTAAATAAGGAATTACTTGTGCACTTGAGCTTGTGAGTGATACATGGGTGGATGAATAATAGGTATTTATTAAATTATAAAATTACATTTATGGATTATATGGATAAGTGTCTTGGTCCACAAAGCCTATAAAAGGGAGGCTTGATATAGAGGGATCATACACTTTTGCACCTTAATGTTGGATGGTTGTTGTAAAACTTGAATTTGTATTGATGATTGTTGAAGAATTTGGTCTATTGTAGAGTGCTCAAGAGGTGGGGATTTTAAGTTTGAGGCTTCACTCTTCAATCATTTTGGTAGATTGATACCTTTCATACAAATACATTATAGTCTAGGAATCCTTGGGAAATGAAAGTACCCATCGGTTTTGATAGGGTGGTCAACCAATGGAATATCAAATATTAGTAAATGAAATTTAAATGAAAATCAAAAGTTAAAAAAAGATTCAAGAATAATTCAAGCTCATCATTCAAACTTCAAAGGTGAAAATCACTCTATGGTCATTCTTGTAAGATATTACTTCTGATGGAAATAAATTTATTACCCATTAATTATAGAGTTGTGTGTATATAAGTGTGTATTTATAATTACCTTTCAAGTGAATAATTATTTATATTTCTTTAAAAAAAAATTATATGAAATTTATTTTAATATTTCAAATGTTAAATTATAATTTTATAGTGAAATTCATATTATTTAGATGCTAAATTGTATATGGTGCCTAGGCCAATAAACCAAAATGAATAACTAATATATATATATATATATACATAACCCACAAAATATCATAATTGGTTGCATTGTGTAGTGTGTATAAGAGTGGGCACTAATATACCCATGACATACTACAATTGATTATATAGTATTCTAGGTATTGCATTCATACTAACAATATAGACTAGTTAAATGATTTATATGGAAATTGATAGCAAACACTATTGGTTGAACAATTTCTTGTGAAATTGCTACTATCTAAAACAATTTCCTCCCGGACTAAAACTAAACCTTGACAATTGTAATGAATCTTTTGGGGATTGATACAATAAATTTGAGGAAAAAATCGTTGCCATTAATTTTTCTGAGTGACTAGATTTAATTTGATATCATGTATTCATTTCTAGAGTATTAAACTAACTTTAGAGGCGTATTACTTCCATTACTTTGTAGTTTATTTTCAAAAAATAATTCTATATCTCTATCTTGATCCTTATAAGGTACTCTTCTACCCTATGTATTCGCAATAACAATTCTGAATGTTTATTTTAGAATCATAATAGTTATACAATTGATACTTCGATAGGGTTATTAGATTTTTTTTTTTTTTTTCCTTTCAATAGATATTGAACTCACACCCACAAACAACAAGTAGTATTGAATGGTTAATATAGTATAGATATCACATAGTGATATTAAAGGTGAAATTGTTCTCACAAATCACATTGAAGTGATATATATCATATAGATATTACAAAGGTATATCAAGGTTAAAATCACACACAATTAGTACGAAATAGTTATTTGTTTAAAATATCACAACTTGTCACTCACATGGACTGATATATAAATGGATTAATTTTACAACTCAACCTCTGAAATTAACTTTATTATTACACTCATAATTGACAAATGTTGGATTTAACACATAGTAAATTCAAACATGAAATCACACCCATATCATACACTTTTGTTATGGTTATTGATGAATAAATTCTGAAAAGAACATTTCAATGGTATTGATTACTAAACAATATAATGTAGAAGTCAGCTCATGAATCATGTGGTTGGGTTGTTTATATACAGGGAAGTTTATAATCGACTATTGATATTGCTCATTCCAAATTAACTGCTGCTTTTGGTTCTTTCACCTGTGGTCTTGAAGCTGCCTTAGCTCTTGTTGGTGGCTCGGATACTATATACAATGCTGCTTGCTCCGTATCTGGTAGTGCTTTCACTGACCTGGAGCTGCCCCCTGCTTATGGCTTTGCTATTGGCTCTGCTCCTGCTTCTTACCGTGGTGCTTAAACCATTATTTT
Source organism: Picea glauca (assembly GCA_000966675.3). Lineage (NCBI taxonomy): Eukaryota > Viridiplantae > Streptophyta > Pinopsida > Pinales > Pinaceae > Picea > Picea glauca. The sequence goes on from JZKD02S1675252.1 coordinate 200,403, forward strand.
AATTTTGACTGTATAGATTTTAGAGTATAAAAAATTAGAAGGAAATTTTTATCACAATTAATAATGATTCAGAGTTTTGATAATGGTGATAGTTCTATTTTGATTCTAACCAGTAATATTAGTTGAGATAGATTTGTATAGTATATAACATCTATAAAATAAGTGGAAAATACTTTTCATACATACATATTCTTAGAAATTATGACTAACTAAAGAACTAACTAAGCTTGTATTAGGTAGACGCTTGCTACATTATAAAGTTTGTATTCAAGTTACTAAGTATTATCAATTAATGGTATTGATCAATTAATGATTGGAAAAAAAATTTGAATAATAAATAATAATAATATATAATTATTATTATATACATATTCTTAGAAATTATGACTAACTAAAGAACTAACTAAGCTTGTATTAGGTAGACGCTTGCTACATTATAAAGTTTGTATTCAAGTTACTAAGTATTGATCCATTAATGGTATTGATCAATTAATGATTGGAAAAAAAAATTGAATAATAAATAATAATAATATATAATTTATTTTACAATTTCGACACAAATGTGCAACCTTACGCATTTTTCCAGGATTGACTATCACGTTTTCATAAACATAAATTAAATTTCATTATGAGTAAAAAAGTGTATAAACTAGATCATTAACACTGGGAGGGGTGTTACATGTGGTATCATAAATAATAGTAGGGCCTTATACCTATTTATTTATTACTTAAATGTTCATTAAAATATTATTTATTATTTTAAATATTTGAAAACCAACTTAATTAAACTTGGATTATTTCCTCATGTCAAGTAGACATGGAAAAAAGAGGAAGAATATATATGGATAGAGGCTAAGGTGGGTCATTTTCTCATGTCTACCTAACATGGAAAAAAGAGGAAGAAGAGGTAGAGATAGAGGTTTAGGTGCACACCCTTAATTATATCCTACACCTCAACATTCTCTACGTAGAGAAAAGGAACCTATCCAAGAGCATGGACATATTCCTTGTGGAGAAGTGATATCATTGATGTGTTCATTCCAAAGGATGTTTGATGCAATAATTAAAGGGTTAGAAAAGTAAGAGCATGGTATTTACATACATGTAGAAGGATCACAAAACCCTACACGTAACCATGTTCATAGATAGAAAGAGAAGGTTAAATTTCTAGAATTTCGGGGATTTATTGATGGATAAGAAACTAAATCTTAGTTGGAAAACATTGCAATGTTATTCACACTGAGGGACTACACCTCTAACCTCAATGTGTGTATCAATATTTTCCAATCAAAAGGAAGTGCCTTAGTTTGGTGGAAGACCCTATTACTATAGTTAGGGATGGATGTGTCTAAAATTTCATGGGCGTTAATTGAGGATTATTTTAAAGAATGATATATATAAACAGAGTTTATTGAGAGACAACTAAATGAATTCAAATCATTAAGATATAATGATTACTAGATTTATCAAATTGTTGAGGTATGCACCACATCTAAACATAGAAAAATTGTGGGTTAACAAATTTATATATGGAATTAACTATAACATCCAATCTAGAGTTAGGATATTGATACCCCACACTTTTCATGCGGAAGTTCATAGGGAAATAATAAATAATGAATAACTTGTAGGTGTTGGACTATTTAGATCGTTGAGATCAACGAGATCATGTGTACATAGTTAAGTATCACAATCATCTAGTGTATCAATACTTGTATTTGGATGTAGTGATGTACCAATGGAATAGGTGATGAGTACTCAAAGACATGTAACAAGTGACCAAAATACAACTTATAGGACACCATTGTTGTAGACTCAACAAATGTTACAAAGTGGAAAATATACTTTTACTTAGTCTAGGAGCCATATTAAAACACCTAAGAGGGGTTGTTGGACATGTGGAGGACCACATTTGCAAAGGGAGTGTACACATATACAAGGTAGAGTTAGTTGGGAGTAGATTTATACTAAAATGGGTGATTTGGGTAAATATCATAGGTTCCATGCAGCAGTGAACAACTACTATGTCAAGCATCAATCCACTTTGTTGGAGACACGATGTAAGATTAATTATATTAGTTTTTCATTATTAATAGATACATGGGTAGTTGGAAGTTTCATTTTTCATAATGCATTAATAAGGTAAAAAACGATGGAAATTGACCCAAAGGATTTCAATAAATTAGAAATGGCTTCAAGAATCTATAAATAAGCAGGATATGCATCTGAGGATTCTGAGAATGACATTGGTGTATTTGTAACCCAAGTATCATTGTATTAAACTATTTTGGAACCTTATCATGTAGTGATAGGAATGGATTGGTTAGAGAACCGTGATGCAATGTTAGATTGTAAAGATAATAATATTTATTATATAGATGATGTAGGACATAAAAGAATCCTAGTGGGGATGAATAAGGGAGTATGATTAATATTTATTTTAGCATTGCAACTAAAGAAAAGTACGAGGAAATTATGTAAATTGTATGCTATAATAGATATGAACAAGAAAGAGGATGCATTAACTATGGAAAAGTATCATATGTTATCATAATTCTTAGACATGTTCCCACACGAATTATTGGGATTACCACATCATAATTCTCAAAGGCTCCTTACAACATCATGACATGAAAATTGCAAGTCTTGTTAATGCAATTTAAGGAAATATTAGAGTTGGGATTGATTCATCCACTTATATCACCATGTAGAGAACCAATGATATTTATAAATAATAAAGATGGATTTTGGATACTTTCTATTGGTTATCGACAATTAAACAAAGTAACTATAAGAACTCAGTGATTGTTACCTAGAATATATTATTTATTTTATTAGATGAAGGGAGATAAAGTGTTTTCTAGTATATTTTAAGACCAAGATATCTCCAATTAAGTATAAAAGAAGTGGATATTCCTAAGGCAACATTTAATATGTATTTTTGTCACTATGAATTTGTAGTAGTATCTTTCAGATTAACAAATGCACCTAGACTAATTACGTAGACTAATTACGATTTAATGAATGGAGAGTTTTGACGATATCTCAAGAAGTTCATGCAAGTGTTTTTGGATGATACTCTAATATATTCCAATAACCAGACTAGAATCCAAAAGGATCATGAAGATAATTTGATGAAAGTATTATAGTATCTTCAAGCAAGGAGTTTTTTCCTCTGGACCTAAAATATCATGGAGAATGCATGGAAGAATATTGAGAGAGCTAATAAAAACCAGTTCTTCTTGTTTCAAACCATACATGAAAAAACTAATGGAAAAAATCAAGTAGAAGGAAATATGAGGGAGAAATTGAAGCAGGCTAATTAAAAAATTATGGAAGTAAAAAACTCACCTCCCACAAAAAATGACCTCTTTGAATATTCTTCTGATCCTCTTTTACAATATTCTCTTCATCTTCTTGGAGCTATTTTTAGGGTTAGTGTTAGGGTTCTCTTTTCTTTTCTCTAATCCTCTTGTGTAATAAAATACTAATGATTATTAAAATCCCCTTTTAAATGTGAACTTCGATATATGTGTCCCCAATTGAGACCTTCTTTAGACGTTCATAAACTTCGTTTAATAAACCATTTTCAAAAATAATTTTTTGCCAAGCTAGAAATAATCACGACTATATTTTTATTTTTAGGGTATTATAGTTGTAATTTAAACCATGAAAACCATTTATATATCATTTTTCACATCTCTACCTTTCCAACAAGCTCTCATTTTCTCAATTTGGACTTCGATATCTCAATTTATGGCCTCTAAAAGATAGAGACTCAATAACCATTGATCTATTCTTCACGTGAAAAATTGGTCATTCATTTTGTAAGTCTGTCATATTTATCCCACATGCATTGTGGGAGGGTACTCATAGCATGTTTATAAAAACCAAATTATCCCATATTATTTGTGTGTGAAGTGAACAAAACCATGGAATCTTGTGTAGCTTGTGCATGGTGTAGTTTTTGGTCACCACCTCCTCTCCCAATCATCAGTGTCCAACCAATTTGTTCTATGTGTTAATTAAAGATAGGCCCACTTCAAGTTCATGTGTCCAAATGTCAACAATTTTCCACACGTCCACATATCCCAATGTCAAGGGGTTTCCATGTGTCATAGGTTAGAGTGTATAATTGGAGGCGGGCCAAAGGAGAGGTGGGGAATAACGATTAGGATAAGGAATAAGATGGAGGATGAGAGAAAGTTAGAGCTTGTGGGATGTAGGAGAAATATGATTTTAAGGATGTTAGAGACTTATATTACAAGGTTTCATATATTGGAGTGTATATTTGGAGTTGTGCGAAAGGAGGGGAAGGGAAATAAAACTTAGGATAAGGAATGAGATGGAGGATGCAAGAGAGGTAGGTTTTTCAAGATATGAGACACATGTGATTTTTAGGATGCAAGAGAAAAATCTTGTGCGGATATATCACATTGAGGGAGTTGTGGAAGCTTGCGAGGATAAAGGGAAATGTGAAAGTGGAGGAAGCTTGTGGGGAGATAGGGAAATGTTGGTTTCCAGGAATGTGGGTTTGCAAGATGTGGGGATGTGGTGCATTATAAACATGAATAAGTAAAATGTTAAGGGGCACAACATGAGGAATGTGGAGGGAAAAATGGAGGTTGTGGGAATGTGGCTGATGTGAGAAAATTCACAATACCTTAGGTATATGACCTCTTTTTTTAATTTTGTAAAATGTTGGACGAAGATGAAATATAGGTCTATAAAATGAGATGATGAACATAATAAATTTCATTATTTTTGGTGTACTTTTATTTTCTTCTCTTTTTTTCAAAATAATAACCATTAGTTGGCGTTGCGTGAAGAAGAACAGAAACACTTAAAATAATTATGAACTCGAAAATAAAAACTTGTTGAGTCTTCATGATCATTAGGTGAAGGTTATCTAGTAATTTATAGATTTCAAAATTTTGGTCTCCATTTGAGAGAGACATAATTTCAAGTATAGACCGAAATAACCTAATTGATGGGTGTCATGAAAACACATTGAAACGATACTCAAGACCTACAATATCTGTAACATTAACATTATATTTTGCATGAAAAATAATACACCACTATTATAAAAAATAAAATTTCACATATTCTTACACAAATACTTTAAATAAAACTTATATATTTGGAAATTTAATTCAATTTCCTAGATTTCATTTTGTAACTCTATATTCAAACTTATTGTGAAAGTACCTTGAATCATCCCTCCAAGTTAACAATGTATTTCCATATTTGCATTGCCACTAGCATGTCATGAGAGACCATCATTATCTTTCACTCACCCAATATCATAGTCTCCATATGAAATGTGTATGTCTACATTCATTAAAACAACTACACTATTCTTATATCCAACATCATAATACATTATAGTTTTATTTTCATATATGTGGTTTGTGAAATACTATTATTAACTGAAAATTAAATTTGTTATTTTTATTTTTATATAAAATATTATAGAGTTCAACATAAGATGACATCAATAATACATATGAGATGGACATGAAAAGGAAGTTGCAATCTATTTAATATTAAATTGTTAAAATCACTTCTCAATGCAATAAGTATTATTTATTTGTTGATACTTTCGAGACTCAATAATTTTTAAAAATAAGTCATATAAAATATGGATCGAGACTATATATTATACATATTACCACTCTAAAAACAAACTATATAATTACAAATATAGAAGGAGAGGAGGTCAACACTCTTGAGGTTATAGCCAAATCTGGGGTGGCATGCCTTGGTAGGCTTTTCAAGGATAATGAAAGGGATACAATGGCATAAGTGGTTCATATCTCTGAGTACTTTCTAAGATTTGTAAAAAAGGAATATAATCAATATATGATGGTTGAGGTAAATAAGGATGAACTGGGGGAATTCCCCCACATTTTTCAAAAATATAAGAGCCCTGGACCTAATTGGTGGACCATTGGATTATTGCTGAGCTTCTTTGAACTTTTGAAAAAGGATATTATTTGTGTAACCAAAGGCTCAAGTTTGAATGAAATGATGTTAGAAACTTTCAAATTGACTTTTATTTCTTTAATTACGAAGTCTAATAATCTAGTCTCCTTCAAGGACTTCATGTATGTCTCCCTTTCTAATACAATATACAATATTGTGGAAAACGTTATCGCAAGGTGGGTAAAGAGTATTCTACCTAAGTCTATTTCATAGGAAAGATTTGGATTTTTTGAATTATGGGAGATCCCTCGAACCATAGGAGTGGTGCAAGAGGGACTACATTCCATAAGAACCAAAAAAATAAAGGAAGTGGTTATTCAAGTATATCTCTCTGAGGCCTTTGATCAGGTTATATAGATTTATTTGTAGATGATGTGAACTCACTTGAGATTATGTGTCCCCTTCATCAATTGGGTTATGAGTTACATCACCACAATGTCATTTTAAGTTTTGATAAATAAAGAAACATCTTATTTCTTTTGACTCGGTCGAGGACTCAAGTAGTGGTGTTCATTATCCCTTCTTTTGTTTCTAATTGTGTCAAAAGGGATCAATCGATCCATTTTGGAGGAAAAATGAAGATGATGGTTAAAAGGAGTGGACATTGGATGTAATAGTTGGCTTACGCATTTAATTTTAATCAATAACATTCTTATTTTCTGTGACATGGATAAGAGGAATTTGGAGAAGCTTCAAGCAATCCTTGATTTATTTTGTAAGGAAACTAGTATTCTAGTGAATGACGGGAAGTCAAGCATTTTATGTGAAGGACTAGAGGAGGAATATGTTTATTTTATTATCAGTCATTTTCCTTTTAAATTCATTTCTCTAGATGAGGGATTGGAATACCTTGGCTTCACACAAAAACTAAATACATATGTTAACAAGGATTAAGACTGGTTGATCACAAAATGTGAAAGGTGGATGCCAAATTTGATCTTTTGGTGTCTTTCAAAGAGAGGAACATTGGTCCCCATTAAAAATCAATGTTAAAGGCCATCCCAATTTACCAAATGTCACTTTCATGGATTCTGAAATTTATACTTGAGAGGATTTACATGCTTAGTTTCTATTTCCTTTGGTATGGTATTCTAGACAATAAGGACTTGCCTTGGATTAAGTGAAACAATCTAGTTCTTCCAAAGTGACTTGGACTCTGGGGTATACAAAGTATTATATCCTTCTCTTGATCCGTTCCCACCAAAAGTATGTAGAGTTTGATCATAGGTATAAGACATTGGGTGAGGCAAATACACCAAAAATACATTACACCAGAGACCATCATAGATTGGATTTGCAAACCAAATAATAAAAATCAAAATGGTATAGTGATTTGGAAGGAAACAATATTATATTTTTCATTGATAAAGGATGGTTTGGCCTGAAATTTAGGGAATCAAATTAATGTATGCCTAATGGAGGATCCATGGGTAGGGATAATATGGAACTTATTGTTCCTAATAATATGGTACATCATCTCAAGCTCAGAGGCTACTTTAAGCTTTTACAAATTGTTGATCACAAAACCACCTCCATTTGGATACAAGGTTGGGTTACTCTACAACATCTTGGATTTAGAGAGGACAACAAGCAAAGATGGATTCCCTATGTCAAAAAACTAAAATACAGTCATGTTCACCTAATAGATAACGAGGACTCCCTATAAAGGATCCACACATCCGATGGATTATATACACCAAAAGGGGGCTAGAATTATTTTATTTTTGAATAATTTTAGGATGAACTTATGTGGTGGTGGAGAGTTTTCTAGAAGTTATAGTGCCCCTCAAAAGAAAAAAAATCATGTGGTTTCTACTAGAAAACAAATCCTTGACTTGGGACATACTTCATAGGAGAATTATGTTTGATCCAAGGAGTTGTAGTATTTTCAAGTGTAACGAGGAGACCAACTTCGACTTGGTAGTGGAATTTATTTACACCAAACAAGTATACAATAAATTTGAAGGTTTAATGAGGTTGTAGAATATCCGGATTGCCACCTCTCTGGAGGATTGTCTTAAAAACTAATGCTCAAACCCATCACTTAAAGCCTACAAATAGCTTTCTTTGATCATCTATTGAGGCATATGGCTTGCTAGGAATTCTAGTCTCTTTGACGAGAGGTTCATCAATTCTCTCATGTGCACAACCCAAGGTCTAATCATTGGTCATAATTTCCCATAAGAAAAATAGGTAGTCTCAAAGTGATCCATGACACTGAAGGAGATAAATAAAGAACTAAATTTGGTATACTTTGATGGAAAAATGCAAGGTGGGCCACACCTTTGTAGAGTAGGAGGTACTCTTCACCTTTCATATTCTCACTCTCTCAAATTCAGAGTAGGATCGGGAATTGGTACTAGCAATTTGGCGAAGCTAAGTGTTCTCAAACTGTTATTATTGTTGGCTCCAGAAAAGGGAATCATGTGCCTTTGACTCTTCCGTGACTCAATGGTAGTTATCAAGTGGCTCAAAGGTGATCATCATTTCTCAACTTTAACCATGGTAATGTTTCTAGATGAGGAAAGGAAACCATGACTTGAACTCACTGAAGTCTCCTTTGCACACATATATAGAGAATGAAACATGATAGTTAAGTCTCCTTTGCACACATATATAGAGAATGAAACATGATAGTTGATTCTTTATCGAAAGAGGCTGCCCACATGAAAGATGGAACCTAGTTTATTTATGAGGAGGTAGTGGGTTTGGTATCAAAGTATTACCATCCTCCATTTCACACACCTTCATTATAGCTCATTGGAGTTGTGCTTGGCTAACAAATTTTGCATAGGAGCACAACCCTTCATTTAGATGTTTTCATATAGTTTTTTTTGTTATTTTCAACATTTGTTTTTATTTTATTTTGGAATTATTGTATCCATATTATTAAAATGACATTAATGGAGAGTATATGACTTAGACCATGATGACTTCTTGATATGCTTTCAAAGAATTCAAAGAATGTAACTTGGTTTTGCAAAAATGAAGTTATGGTACCGTTAAGTACATTCATGGTTCTCGTACTCCCTCAAGGGGCACGAGAATTGAACCTTGCCCAATGGCGAAAAACTCCTCGCTTTCCACCATTGGATCCAACCCCTTGGATGGCATAAATATGCCTGGTCTTAGATAAACTATTGGGGAATCATGGAAGAAACCATTTTGCAGAATAAAGATACTATTTAAAAAAATGTCAAATCAAAATTTAAGGAAAAAATGTGGTGTGATAAAGAGTTAGAGGAAAAAAGAAAATTAAGGTATTATAAAGATGTAATCAACCTTAATCTAGAAGATCAAAATTATCTATTTGTTTTGCGAAGTGCAAAGAAAAAAATAAGCATTGCTAAGATAAGAACAAATTCTCACGAGCTCCATAGTGAAACTGGGCATTGGTCAATTCCTAAAACGCCATGGGATGAAAGAGTGTGTCAC
>JZKD02S1675252.1:216911-248484 GCA_000966675.3 Picea glauca
GAGCAACAAATCCTAGGAGCTGGTGGAACCATATCCCTGACATATTAAGCTTAATCAGCATGAGCGCCCTCGAAACCTGGTTTTTATTTTCGGATTGAGTATCATAGTGATAGAAAAAGGGATTAAAACATAGTGAGATCATAACAAACGTTCATAGATACACTATCTCATTTCAGTTACTGTTAGCACAAATAGTATTTATATTCTTGTAATAAGATATTCTGTGATTTTTTCAATATTTTATTTTGGGTGCTCTTTTGAGATACTGTGTTTTTACTATTTTATTTTGTGAATATGCGTGATATCTTTTTGATATCGCACAACATAAAATTTAAATGAAATTCGTTAATTAAATATCGACTATCATTAAAATAAATTTCCAAAATTTTAGTTTAAAAACGGAATACAAATCAATATCAATATTAAATATTCTAAAAGATGCAGTATGTGGCATAGATGAGACTCTAAACTAGGTAGGGAATATCTAGGGAGTATTCTCTACCGTTAATTAAATATTGACTATCATTAAAATAAATTTCCAAAATTTTAATTTAAAAAACTCAGTACAAATCAATATCAATATTAAAAGTTTGAAAAGATGTAACATATGACATAGATGAAACTCAAAACTAAGTAGGGACTATTCCCCACTCTAACCTAGTGAGCTACAAATACTTGACAGTATTGTTTTTAAGTTGACAGTATTGTTTTTAAGGTTGCATAATAAATTGTGGCATTAATATTGTTTCAATTGGCTTTGCCTTTATTAAAGTTGCATAATAAATTGTTACATTAATATTATTTAAAGTTGCATAATAAAGTGTTATATTAATATTGTTTTAATTTAGGTTTATTAATATTATTTAGGTTTATTAGTAATAGTTATCATATTTTGTTAAATATTTTTTTAAGTTATATAATAAATTGTTATATTAATATTGTTTGAATTTGTGTTTATTATTATGATTTATTATTTTTAAGCAAATATTTTTTTGGTTTTGAATTATGAAAACTTTAAAGAAGAGGATAAATTGGAAACTAACTCTTACACCTAGGTGAAAAAACAATAGTAGTGGCTTGAAATGGTTTCAATTGTGAAAACTCTAAAGAGGATAAATTGGAAATAACTCTTACAACTAGGTGAAAAAACAATAAGAGTACAATTCAAGCAAAGAATGCAAATGTACATATCAACTAAGTTGAAATTGACATAACATGAAACCTATTAGAACAAAAGCACCACGAAGATCAATGAATGTCCATAGTCCACCTAATTGACACCAATAAATAAAATATTTTTGTACTTTAGGACCCCATAATAGCAGTAGAGAATATGCTAAACTATTAATAGGAGTAGAAATTGTGGCAACTAGGAAATCACAACCTTTGATATAGAAATTGGTCAATTAATAAGTATACCATGAAATCACAAAGCTAAACTATTAGTAGAAGTAGAAATTGTGGCAACTAGGAAATCACAACCTTTGATATAGGAAATGGCGAATTCATCAGTATATCATGAAATCACAAAGATTATACCCATGAACCATCCACCTAAAGTAGAATGGGCACAAGGAAAGAATAATACACTAGACCAACCCACAAAAATGAAATGGTCTTTGTGTAGCCAGTGATCCAAAGTATTGAACAAACTTGTTCCTTCTTTAGAATACTTTTGAACAGTTATATAAATCCTCTTATTTCACTATTTTGACCCTTTCCAAGAACTCTATATGATCAAAAGGTATATACTAAATTGGGGACAATTTTCATCCATCATCCTTTCAAAACAATTCCAAATATTAGTTGTTCAAACAACTATTTGAAACTAGATCAAACCAATCCAACATAGGTACGAAATGCATGATAGCTCAATCTTGAGTTTTTAGAGTTCATATCTAACCCTCAAATCACCTATTGAATCACATCGATGGAACAATTTCAATGGAGGGAAATGTGTTTTCTCTCGCATTAACAATATTATATTCACAATATCTATCACATTCAATATTTTTCATCCTTTCTCATCTTGAACCTTATAAAATGCAACAAATTAACAGGATTATTTTTATTCTCTCTCATCCATTTGCATGTATATTGATAATACTAACTCGTAGTTTGATATGAATGAGTCTAAAAGAAAGAACAAGTAGATGTTTATGTAACTCATATAGCTAAAGGAAATTACTCCAAAGTTCTTCTCGTTCTATACCAAGAAGTTATATAGTTAACCATTGTAATCCAAACGTGAAAATTTTATTTGTTTTCTCCCCTTAAGTAAAATTTTGATGGAAGAAATTTTTTCCAATTTGACCTATCCTGACCTATGAGAATAGGCCATTTGACAAGGAGATATTGGAAATGTGGAGGCTTGGTTCGATAAGTTGTTGAGTATTGGGGACAAGACATAACACTTTCTCTAGGAAATTACATCGAAGAAAAAAATGGTTAAAGGTTACAAAAAACTTTGGAGAATGATTATGTATATTATCATGAAATGATTTTAATTATTGAAGATATGATTTTCTTGAAATCAATATAATTCTTCCAAAGTATTCCCCAAAATTAGATTTATTCCATCAGCATCTGATAGGAATATATTGACAACATAAAAAGGAGTATCATTTCTAATTCTAGATTTTTAATGGATCTTCTTAATAGGGTTAAAATCCATTCAGAGTTGTCTTTCATTAATGATCTATGAATATCAATAGTGATTTCAACAACTCCTAGTGCAATAGCTAGTAGCGGCGTAACCTAGAGAGGTGGTGATTTGGTGATAATTGGTTCTAAAGTGGCTTTGTTACTAATTCCATTTCGTGGCACATATTTTTTGGTACATGAAATTCATGTGCTTACTGACCATGTGACTATTTTAATCATAGTTAATTTTTTTATATTTTACCACAACTCTCATTTAATACTCAATAGTGCAAATCTTTGTTTTTTTATTTTCTGATGATGGACTATGAGAGGGGTGACATGTAAAGTATCTTCTTGGGATCATGTTTTCCTTTGTTTATTCTAGATTTACAATGTAATTTTGGTACTACGATTTCATTTCAACTGGAAAAGGAACTCTAATGTTTGGGGTAGAATAAGTAATCAAAGAGTGCTAACTCGTATCATGGGAGGAAAGTTTTCACAGAATTCCATTATGATTAATGGGTGGCTCCATTAATTTTAGTGAGCACAAGCCTCTCAAGTGATCTAATCTTATGGTTCTTAATTATATATATGTGATCTTTTATTTTTAGGTGCTCATTTTGTTTGGGCCTTTAGTTTAATTTTCTTATATAGCAGTCATGGGTGATGGAAAGAACTCATTCAATCATCATTTGCACCCATAAAAAAAATGAAGCTTAGTACTTATATCCAACCTAGAACCTTGAGAATTGTAAAGGGACATGATGTAGGAATATCCCATTGCCTTATGATATGATTTTTCACAACATGGGCATTATTCCTAGCAAGAATTGTTGTAGTAGGATAACATCTAGGAAATTTTGAAAAACATTATGGCATCAAGATTTCTAAAGTTTGGCCAAGGCTTGGCCCAAGACCCAAATAATCATTGTATTTGGTTTGTTATTGCAACCTCACATGACTTCGAGAGTCATGGTGATATTACAAAAGTATTCCTTTATCATAAAAATTGTGCTTCCCACTTTGGTCAATTGGAAATAATCTTTCTTTATACCTCTAGTGATTTGTTCCATGTGGCTTGGCAAGGCAATTTTGAAGACTCGATATCTAATCCCTTACATTTAAGTCCCATTCCTCATGCAAATTGGGATCCTAATTTTGGTCAACCGATTATAGAATCCTTTACCCAAGGAGGTTCTCTCGATCCAGTCAATTTTAGTGATTTTAATGTTTGTTAGTGGTCGCATACAATTAACTTATTCATTAATGAAGATCTTTATTCTTGATCTCTTTTCTTCCTATTTTTTCTACCATGTTTTCAATAAAAAGTAGGTTACATATACAAACTAAATGGAGACCAAATGTTTCATGGTTCAAAAATGCTAAATGCCATCTCAATCATCATTTGTCAAGACTCTTCATAGTTAGATATTTATCTTGGAAATCACTTTTAGTTCATGTTGCCACTCTTGAATGAAGGTTAGTTCCTATCATATGGGATAATGGTTTGAATATATCAATGCATCCCCAAGGTTTAGGATCTATTTTCATAGGTTAGTGGAATATTTATCCTCAAAATTATAATTCCAATAGTATTTTATTTGATCTCTCTTGAGTGGAAGGAAGTGCTAGTCTAATGTTTAGAACATATTTTCTCATCTCCTAGGAATTTTATCTCTCCTATAGAACACTAGATCTCATCTCCTTTATTATAGAGATCTTGTTTAGGGAAATTTTGACTCTATGAGACATGAGAGCACTCCAATCCTAAAACTTAGTGATAATTGCCAATTTTTAAAGTGTAGGAGCACACTTCCTACCTTATCGCCATATTTTAGGATCCTACATCATGTTTTGAAGTCTTTGTCTTATTTCGAAAACCCTACTCCTAGATTCTTGGGAAAAGTGTGCTCCTCCTTCCTATTTTTAGGTATTTATCCTTTTTTTATGGGTTAAATCCTAATTTATAGAGAATAGAGTGCTCTAGTGCCTATTATGGGTAATTACTCATTTAGTTAAGGGTAAATGTTACTCTACCATACTCTTTTAACATTACTTTCTAAATACACCCATTTAAAAGTTGAATGTGCCTAACATTTGTGCATCTTAGAATTTTTTCTATAACATAAATAACTCTATTATATCTAACCTACACTTATTAGTATAATCCATTATCAATTCCACAACATTTAAAAACTTCAAACAAGGTTGAATTTTGGCCTTGTAGGTTTTTTGTGAAGAATATTAACAATTACTTTATTGTTGTTGGTGGTGGAGTTATTATGTGGTTCATCAAGTAGGTCGGGAACATAAGCCAAATAAATCAAATCCCTATAACCCAATTATCTTGAGCAATACCAAATGATATCCTTTCTAAGGAATGAGTGATCATAGTTGAAAATCATATGGTGAGCCTTGGCCATCAATTTTGAGACATGTTGTCAACCTATGTTCAATGAGCATTGGATGGAGTGAAGTGATTAATAGTGTAGGATGATTTTTTTTCTTTTGAAAAACCTACTATACATATTAGCATGCAATGCTTAGGGGAGGAATCATTTTGCACCATAGTATACATCAAAAATCTAATTTGTAAGCACTCTTTGTTGATGTGGGTTGGTTGAACTTCATAGCTATGATTGGAACTATCAACTAGACTGACCAAGAATTGTCTATGCATGTGAACAGGAGAGTTCGGGCCTTCCTTGGGACTACATTGATATGAGGAATAAACTTCATTCAATTGATCAACATGGTGCAATTTTATCATGAGGATTAGGTTAATGTTGTATGAATTTGGTGGTTAGCAATATATCAAGGTTCTTAAGTTTCCCAGAAAACCTGAACTATGGAAAACCATTGAAGCCATTTTTTATATTGGAAAAGTGAATCCTAGGATGTTTTAGGGACCCAACCTTCCTAACCCCTCACATAGGTAGAATAATATAATTCCATGTAATAAAGGCCAATATTAATAAGGCCTAGAAATAACGAAGAATAAGTCAAATGTAAGAAGACCTAATAGAAGCATTCGCTTCTAGAAGGATCTTCCTATAGATTATTCTTTTGGATATATAAATTTAGTATAAATAGAAGTAGAGGGTATGAGAAATCTTGTCTTGGATATTATTGTAATAGATATCTTCTCTGCTAGAGGTTGCCCCCTCGAAGAGGAAATTGCACATTTATATCAATAATCAAAGTGCTCTTTCTAGTGTTATTTCGATATTATTCTTGTATTGTTCTGCTTCTATCATTACATCTCTGCCATTTCGAGTTAAAATATTTATGTTCCTCATATTATTTTATATCTGGAATACTACAAGTGGTATAAGAGCACCTTCCTCGGAAAAACATTGTGAGTTAATTGTTTTTTCAAGGTAGAGAGGTATTTTGACGCCCTAAAGCTACAAAAATCTATCGTTACGCGCATAAACCTGTGATCAGGGATTCATAAATGCAGGAAATACAAGTGGTACCTAAGCACACATCTGTTTCCCACCCTTGTAACCCATGTAATTACCCCTTCAAGTGGTAGCGCATCAGAAAACACTTATATATGGATCAACCTAGATCTCTTGAATCCCTCCATAGATAAACTGATTGGTTGCTTGACTGGTATAGTTCCACCATGAAAAACACTCAAGAAGATATTCTCTACTACATGGGTAGCCAGGCAATATGGCTAAGGGCACGGTCTAGCCTCCTTAGTTGGTTCCCTAAGATATTGGGTCGAGTACTAGTGTTGGACCCTGCACGTATATCAGAGAGATATAGCACATGGAAAACCCTTGTCTGTATAAACCCTAAATATCCTACCCCTGAGGACAGAAAAAATAAAAAAAAAAGTAAATAAAAAAAATAAAAAATCAGAACGGACAAGATCTATTGGCGCGCAATTGTGCCTTCTGAATTATGGTTACGAAATTACTACACATTTCTTCCTATTAAGAATTTGGGCATTTCGTCACTACAGTATTATTCAGGTAGGAGTATAACTCTGTAGGAGTAAAAAAAAAGAGTATATTGGTCCCACCGACACACTTATTTGGGAATTATCCAATGGGTTCCTCTTTTCACCCTGATTCTAGTGATACCTATCGTTTTTAACACAATTTTTTTTGTGTGGACCTGACCCGTCTCTGACACCCTTATTTGTCTCCTATCCCTTTGGATCCACATTTTCTCTCTAATCGTAGTGGTACCTATCATTTTCCACCCTTTTTTTCTCTGTGGTCCCACCCACCCCTCTAGACCCTTTTTGTTTCCCTTATACCATTTCCCTGCTCCTTTTTCCAAATGACTACCAAACGAGCACAAGAAATCAATGCCTTGATTTCTTAAAACCAACAGCACAAGGACGAAATCAAGTATCTCACTACCAACATTAGCTCCATCAATTCAACTATTGATATCCTCAAGGACCAATGTTCCCACATCAAAGACCTCCAGGAACAATGTTCCTACATCAAATACCTCAAATAACACTTCCTGGGTCATTCACGTAACCATTCCTCTTCTGAACAACCAAGTTATTAGGATGACCATGTCTCTTCCCATTACCAATGCCCTCATACTTCCCACATTTCCCAAGATCTCTGCCATCCTAGAATTGAGGTGAACAAATATGATGGATCATATCCTTCAGGTTGGGTCACCCAAATGGAACATTATTTCTCTTTACATGGAATTATTGATTATTTAGCCAAGCTTTGTTATGGTTTCCTACATCTAGATCTGGAATGATGGAAATGGTGGAAATGGAGAAAAAAGGCACGCCAAGGGTATCTTGCTTGGACATAGTTTGTTGCCAAACTTTATGACTGCTTTGACTCTGACACCCACCATTTGAGTCGTTTGACCAAGTTAAAGAAGTCTAGGATAGTGGAAGACTTTATTGTCGCATTTGGGCACTTGTCTTTCAAAATGTAGGGCATGTCAGATGCTTTGTTTAGGGAATGATTTATCAGTGGCCTCAAAGATGAAATTTGTGTCCATGTTCTCATGGAACTCCCCTAGACTTGGTTCGAAGCTACTCAACGAGACAAGGAATCCCAACAAATTGTGTCTTCCCAGACCTGCAAACCCTCATTTCCTCTTCACCCTAAACCCACTAATTTTCCCCCTCCTGCAACTCCCATCAAGATTCATAAATTAACCAGTGATGAAATGGTTGAGCTTCAACTCAAGGGCCTTTTTTATAATTTTGATGACAAATATTTTCCTGGGCACAAGTGTAAGGAAAAAACAATTTTTATGGTTGTGAATGGGGATATTTCTAAAGAATATGTAGTTGTTCTGCCTATGGAGGAACTACCATCACCATCTGACCTCACCCCACCCTTTGAACCACCTGAAGTTGACTCAGGGATTTCACTTAATGCCCTCACTGGCTTCTTTTATCCCCAAACTCTCAAATTAATTGGTTACATCAAAAATAGAAAATTCATCATCCTTGTTGACACTGGTAGCACCCATAAATTTATTCATCGTTTCATTTCCCAAGAAATCAATTGTTACATTTGTGTCATCAATAATTTTCAATTCATGATTGCCAATGGTGGTTCCATGAAATGTGAGGGGCGATGTGAAAATGTGTGACTCCAAATTGGTCAGTGTCACCTAAAATCCCATATGTTTTCTATAGGCATGGTTGGTTGTGACATTGTTCTTGGTGTCGAATGGTTACACACTCTAGGCCCCATTATCATTGATTTTAATGACTTAACCATGTCGTTCCAACAAGAGGGACAATAGTATAAGTTCCAAGGCATCACCATAGGCTCCCATGAGATCATTAGTTCCGATCGAATGGAAAAGATTCTAAAAAAATTTCATTCGGGAATTATAGCCCAACTCCACTCCATTCATGTTGTTGAGACACCTTTTGTACATCCCAACCTCCAATCTATCCTCTCTCACGACCAATTTGTTTTCACCACCCCCAAATAACATCCCCTTTCTAGTGGCATCCATGATCATTCCATCCTTCTCATCCTGGGAAGTATTCCCCCCAATGTTCGGCCTTGTTGTCATCCCTTTTCCCAGAAGAATGAAATTGAGAAGATTGTTCATGAATTACTAGAAGTTGGTGTTATATGTCCTAGTACTAGCCCCTACTCTTCCCCTCTGGTCATGATACTCAAGAAATAAGGTACTTGGCACATGTTTCCTGATTTCCGTGCACTCAACAAACTCACAATCAAATAAAAATTCCCCATTCCTATCATTGATGACCTCTTGGATGAATTGAGTGGTGCTCAATAGTTCACCAAATTCGATCTACGTTATGGATACCACTAGATCTGTATGAAAGAAGAGGACATCCCCAAGACAACATTTCTCAATCATGAGGGTCATTATGAATTCTTGGTAATGCCCTTTGGATTGTGTAATGCTCCTTCGACTTTCCAAAATCTTATGAATCATGTCTTCCATCCTTTTCTCCGTCATTTTTTCTTAGTTTTATTTGATGATATTCTCATCTATAGTAAAACTTGGTCATCCCATATCTCCCATGTGAATCAAGTTCTCCGTCTACTCTCTAAGCACTAAATTTTCCTCAAACAATATAAATGTTCCTTTGGTGCCTCAGAAGTGGAATACATGGGTCATATTGTCGGAAAGGATGGTGTTTGAGTGGATCCTAAGAAAATTGAATCTATGCAATATTGGCCTCACCCTAAAACTCTTAAGAGCTTGTGTGGTTTTCTAGGTTTAACGGGATATTATAGGAAGTTTGTTTGAAATTATGGAAACATTGCAGTTGCTCTCACTTCCCTCCTTAAAAAGAATTCTTTCACTTGGAATTCAGTTTTGGATCATTCCTTCCAAGCCTTAAAATATGTTATGTTCTTGAACCATGTCCTAGCACTCCCAGACTTCAAAAATACATTTGCATTGGAATGTGATGCTTATGAAAAAGTAATTGGAGCCATCCTCATGCAAGATGGCAGGCCT
The DNA here is from genome assembly GCA_000966675.3 of Picea glauca. Taxonomy (NCBI): domain Eukaryota; kingdom Viridiplantae; phylum Streptophyta; class Pinopsida; order Pinales; family Pinaceae; genus Picea; species Picea glauca. The sequence continues at coordinate 226,518 of JZKD02S1675252.1, forward strand.
TTGGCCTTCACTAACAAATAACTTTCAGAGAGACATTTGGGCCAATTTATTTATGAAAAGGAAATTTTATCTATTCTTCCTGTTGTGGATCTCTAGCATCCTTATTTATTGGGTCAACGATTCCAAATCAAAACTGAGCATCGGAGTCTCAAGTATTTCCTGGAACAATGAATTTCATCCCTGGAGCAACAAAAATGGGTGACAAATATATTTGTCTATGATTATGAGATCATTTACAAGAAGGGAAAGGAGAATGTAGTGGCCAATGATCTTTCCCAGAAATATGAAGAAGATGGGTCCCTTTTATCCCTCTCCTTCATTGTCCCAGATTCGCTCCAAGCTGTTCATGAGGAATGTTTGCAAGACCCCAAAATTTCTATCATAATCCACCAATTGCAACACAATTCTTTATTTTCTCCAGGTTACTCTTGGAATAATGAAGAGCTTCTCAACAAAGGTCATTTGTATTTATGCAATAAATCCCAACTTAAATCCACAGTTCTTTCTGAAATTCATGCCTCACCCACAATCAGGCATTTAGGATTTACCAAAACCTATGAATGATTCAAACATTCTTTTTTCTGGGAGGGTATAAAAACATGATGTTCGCACCTTTGTGGTTGAATCTGAGGTCTATCAATGCAACAAGGGAGAAATTGTCAAATCTCGGGGCACAGTCCAACTTCTTCCATTTCCCCCTACTATTTGGTGATATATTTATATGGACTTCAATTTCGTCTTACCTAAATCGAGCAATAAGTCATTCATCATGGTGGTCATCGATCATCTCTCCAAATATGCTCATTTTTCTGCTCTTCAAAACCCATTCATAGCCTCCACAGTGGATCAAATATTCATGGATAATATCTTCAATCTTCATGGCATGCCTAATTCTATTCTCTCTGACATAGACCCCACTGTCACCAAAACATTTTGGAAATAATTTTTCAAGCTACAGGGAACCCAATTTCATCTCAACTATGCCTATCACCCCCACATGAATGCCCATGCTGAGGTTGTCAATAAGTGTTTGGAAACATATTTGAGTTGTTTTTCATATGAGAAACAAAATAGGTGGGCTCAATGGTTACCTCTAACTGAATGGTGGTACAACACTTGTTACCATACAACTACTCGCATGACTCCTTTTGAGGAATTTTATGGCCAAAAGCCTCCATCAGTTCTCTCCTATATGCCAGGGGTCTCGAAGGTTCAGAAGGTTGACACAAATATTACAGTTTGCGAGGATATTATTCATGCCCTCAAATCCAATTTAGTCATGGCTCAAAATCGCATGAAGAAAAAACAATATCAAGGTCATTATGAATGCCATTTTGTTGAAGGAATCCAGGTATTACTTTGACTACGAACTTATAAGCATACTTCACTCAAATCTCAACATTATAATAAACTTGTGCCCAAATTTTATGTTCCTTATATAGTTCTCAATCATGTGGGATTGATGTCCTATCAGTTACCTCTACCCATTTAGTTGAAACTCCATCTTGTTTTTCATGTTTCCTGCTTAAAGAAGGTGATTGGAACTAAGTGCCAAACTCAAACTAGTCTCACTGCGTTGGATGAAGAAGGTTCCATATGGTTGCATCCACAAGAAGTCTTGGCATAGATCGAGTGCCCTCTCCATCAATGGACCATCCAGGAAGTGTTAGCCCAATGGAAATATACCCCTCCAGAAGATGCCACCTCAGACTCAACAACCATTCTACAACAATTCCCTCATCTGAAGCCTTGAGGACAAGGTTGTTCTTGAAGGGGGAGGGCATGTTAGGGACCTAACCTCCCTAATCCCTCAAATAGGTAGAATAATATAATTCCATGTAATAAAGTCCAATATTAATAAGGCCTAGCAATATGGAATAATAAGTCAAATATAAGAAGACCTAATAGAAGCTTTTGCTTCTAGAAGGATATTCGTGTAGATTGTTCTTGTGGATGGATAGATTTAGTATAAATAGAAGTAGAGGATATGAGAAATATTGTCTTGGATATTATTTTAATAGAACTCTTCTTTGTTGGAGGTTTCCCCCTTGAAGAGGCAAGTGAACATTTCTATCAGTAATCAAAGTGTTAGTTCTGGTGTTATTCTAGTATTATTCTTGTATTGTTCTACATATATAATTTCTTCTCTTCCATTTCTAGTTAAAATATTTTTGTTCTTCATACTATTTTATATCTAGAATACTACAAGATTGCACTAATGAGTAGGGAATATTCAAAAACATCCTTAGAACACCTTCCTCTGTGTGCATATGCAAGGTCTAGTTCACCCTCTCTAACTCACTAAATCAAGAGTTAGTTTCATCTCACTAACCGAAGAGTTACTCCTATCATGAAAAAAAATTTATATCCACCCAATTTATGTTCAATAAAAACCTTCAAATTCCTATCATTTCTTGGGCCTCAAGCAAGCACACTTACGAGACTCAAGTGAATATCACCCAACCAACTTATCTCTTATATGTGGAGAGTAACTATGTTATAGTGAATCCGTCAACGTAATATAACATGGTCAAACGGTACCCTCTAGGATAATTTGGGTGAGTTCCCTTGATTAGATGGATTGTTTCGGTGTGCATGTATAAAAGGAATCATTCATAAAAAAAAAACCCTCTACAAATAGTAATGTTGGCACAAGGGAAAACCCAGGGTTCAACGCACCAATAAAACCCTAACTACCTTCCCTTTTGGCAACACCTGCGAAGCCGATGAAGTCTCACACGAGGTAGAGGCAGGGGTGGTTGTAGGACTCAAGTGTCTGCAACCTAAGCTAGGACACAAAACTATGATTATATCACTTACAGAGCACTTGGCTTCGATCATTCATCAATATTCAACCCTTCTTATACTTCACAGATAACACAGAGCATCATAGTATTCACTTAGATCTAAGGTAATTTGGCACTTAGCAACAGTAAAATAGATCAGATACAGTAAATAAGAACTAAGCATCTTCATACATATCAAATATACTATTCATACACATCTAATGAAGAACAAAGCATAACTAGATCTATCTAAATACACCAAATCACTTAGTCAAAGCACAAAGCATAACACACAGATTTACATGGTTCACCCCCAGCATGGGGATATGTTCACCAACTCTTCTTCTTTAATAGTGTCTCCTATTGGTTACAGGCATAAAGCTACCAAAACCATCCTGCACACAAGACAAAAGATTTGCGTAGATCGCTAGATCCTTCTTCCTTGCGTTAAAACACAAAGCCTTCTATATCTCCACACAGGGACTTGCACTAAGCTCTGCAAGTCTTATAAGATACACAACCCCTTGATCACATAGATCCCACTCAGCACATAGCCTATATCACATAGATACAATCCTTAGATCGTTTACTAGATGCCTAGACGTCTATTTATACATTACAAAAGTGAGCCTAAATGTGGGTAAACCCATGGGCTGACATCCCTATCTCATTACATTGTCCCAAAACCCAAAAAGGGCCGAAAAGTGGGTCAAGATCCCTTTATCTCTTCTTTTCCTGGGGCTCCATCTTCGACAGGATGTCGATGTCCAAAAATGGTCAAACATGACTAAGTAACTCCAAAACATGGTCAAGGGCCAACATGCCCCCAACACTCACCTGTGACTTGTCCCGAGTCACTCTGGTCTGAGAAAGTCCACCTCAAATGCCTCAAGCTTGGCTTGAGCTGCCTCGACCTGCTGCAGTGTGATGACCTCTTTCTCAGTGAACTCCTAGATCACTGCATTGTTCACTTGCCCTTCTAGGCACTAAACTGCTGTGAGGACGATCTATTCCATCTCGGCTCCTTGGCTTTAAACTTTAGTGAATAGTTGGCATGCCTTCTCTTGCACTAGGTGAAGTCATTGAGATACTTCCATCAGTTTGTTCTGGATCACGTGGATTTGTTGTTGGGCTATGCGTTGTTCTGGAAACCTCTTCATTCATTCTACTGGTGTTAGTGCCTTTAGTTGTGCCTGTAATGTTTCAGCGTGTTGCTTTACTTCTTGGAGTTGCGTCTCCAATGCCTGTATCTCTGGATTCTCCGTGAGGTTTTCAGAAGTCTGAGCACTCCTAGAGATCAGTTGCTTGCATTCTAAAGAAAGGGATTTTAATCTGCCAACTGCATTGTGGGCGGTTACCTCCCTTAAATCTCTTACTTCTTGAGGAGTCTTGGGCATGGTATGAAGTTCCAGATATGCGATGTGTTGTTGAAGTTGTTGGATTCCTTCTTCAAGTTGGGCCACCTGCTGGGGAAATTCATTCTTCAGGTTTTACTTCTATGAAGGTCACAGAGTGAAGTTCTTTGTTGACCTGTTCCTTGACTTCTAGTTGTTTTGCGATCAATTACTCATTCCTCTGATGTAGTTCTTCTTTCTCTTTGTTCCACTATGCTTGAAGAGAAAGTTTTTCTTGTTCAACAGTACTGCGTTGCTCAACAAGTACTCCTTGTACCTATGTTAAATCCTAGGTGGCTTGTGCTATGTCTTATTGAGCTCTTCGAAGGCAATATTTGACCATATCAGCAATCTGGTGGAGTTGATCTAGCTCATCTCCTAGTTCTACTATGCCTATTGTCATAGGTGCAGTGGAGACTGCACGGCTAGACTGGAGTGACTGCTATACTCCTTGGAGTTCAATCTTGATAAGATTATACATATGCTCCTACTTCATTTCCTTCTTCTCTACTATCTCCTTTGAAGCATCGTTCACAGCTGTAATGATGAAATTGAAGTCATCCAATGTGAGGGCAGTCCACATCTTAGTTACAGGGGTTCTAGGTTTCTTTCGAGAAAAATCTTTTGGAGGCGAAACCTTTATTTTCTTCGATGAGTCCTCTTCACCCCTAGGTGGTGGTACTTCACCTTTCTATTGTTCACCATCATCCCCTTCGTCTGGTGTGATAGAGGTAGTCCTTACATATGCATTGTCTACATTGTGAACCTCTTTAGGCTTCACCGTCTTTCTTGGTCCTGTTGTATCCAGCACAGTTTCTGGGATATCAATATCGAACAGCTCTACGGGGTTCGCTGGAATGAGAATGTCTGTTGACCAGTCCTTGGTGATCTCTTCAATGTATTCCTCAGTCAACTTATAGTACGACTGCAACTGTTGCTTTTTCTCATCAGCACATGTTGTTATATAAATAAAGTGGTGATCCGCGTTGAAATTCATTAAGGGACGAAACTTGTGGAGGGTATTCAGGGTCATCCGAGGCTCAGATTGGATGGTGAGCTTCAACTAGTTGTAATAAGTATGGAAGATGGCATTGGATTTCCACTGCTTGTTCATATCGTTAAAGTACCATAAAGTGTTGAACTTTGCAACCAAAGGTTCAAAGGGATCGATGTCCGGGAAGTTCACACCTTCCATCATTTCCCATGTAATGATTGCATTCAATATGAGGAGCCAACTGAAATGGAACTCATACCCTTGGTCCTGTGCTTCCCTGCAGTCTAGTTCCAGCTGGTTTACCAAGTACTTCACACAATTCATCTGAAGTCCTTATGTGCACTTCCCTACGAGATCAACTACGAATCCAGTCACTTGGGTGGGTCAGTCCTTGCGAACTATCTTGCCTGCGATCAGCTGACATGCAAGGCACACTGTGTCTCTCTAGATAGAGGCTACCTTCTAACCTCATGTGCCCTTCTTGACATCACAATAAGTTTCTTTAATTCCTTGTGATAATGCTCAATTTGTGGTCTTTCCAGGGTAGAAATCCTGTGGGTCAGAGCCCTGCATGCTCATCCCTGTCATCTGATTGATCAAGGTCAGATCCACAGTGATGCGACGGTTCATCCATAGGTATCCTCCGTGGTAGAAGGACAGTAGAAACTTGATGCATGCATTCACTTCCTGGTGTCTTCCAAAGTGTGGAATCTTCATCACATTGAGCAATTTGGACTATGCAATGTTCTGGGTCTATGAATGTGGGCTAATATTTGAACTTTTTCCTTTAGTTCTGGTCAAATACTTGTGCGGGGAAAGCATGTTGTAAGCCTTCCTATCGCCAAGGTTGTAGTCACTGAACTTTAATGTTGCGAGCTTATCCTGGTCATCTTGAACTGTGCGTATTCCTTCCAGGAGGTACGTCGTGATCAAAGCATAGTCAAAATATCTAGGCACACTATCTTGGTTGATGGCACCGCTTAGAGGAGGTAGGTAGGCAGGTAGAATGCTCATAATCAGCTTGGCATTCTCTATATCGTATTTGTGTTTCATACGCTTCTCTTCGGCCTGTTGGGATGGTCCGGCTCGAGCAGTGGATGGAGAGGATTCCAGTCCTCTCGTTGAAGATGCATGAACACCTATGGATATTCCTCTTTCCGACATGAATCTCTCAGTCATTAAATCAAGTAGAACTTTTGTTACAAATTCTTCGACTGTGGTGAGCTCGTCGGACATATGCGCTCGAGATAAATTATCATGGTGACAATGATCTAAACACTGGATAGGAATGAAAAACATGGGTGCAATGATCACTGTATACACTTGCTAGTCTACGGGATTCAAATTATCAAGTGGCAAAAGTGTTCTTCGGGTATGGCGCGACAAGATATATAGGTGATCGTGGAAATGGTTTGATTTGTAATAGGTATGAACCACATTAATTCATGTTCTTTCCATTATGGCATGGTCCAATGGGCCAATGGTGAGCCATCAATGCTTTTCGATCCAGTCGGAGTGGCAGTCGAACGAATATATCGGCCTCCAACAACTATATTGCTTCACCATGGCAAAGTGCTCTATGTCGTTGTTCTGTTATCCTGGCGAAGCTCTAGTTTTGCAAAGTTTATTTATGTGAGGTACCCTCTGGAACCTATTGTAAATTTTTAGTCTTGGACTTCTTCTTACCCGAATTTCTACCCTTCTTTCTAGTGAACTTCGTCTCAGTGGTTCTTTTCCCATTCTGATTCTTATTTTCCTTGGACATAGTCACTTCCCGCTGCTGATATTCTCTCCTAAGACTCAGGGATAATACTTCTTCTATATCTGAGACAGATACTTCAATCTTCTATGAGTCCTCTAATGCTCTGGTATTTTTGACATATGATCTTCTAATGTCAAGTAGCTTCAATTTGTTCTCCTGTTCTTCAATCAACTGCGTGATCCTTCTGGTCATGAAATCTTTTAACTCTTGTCTCTGTTGTTCTAAAACCTTTTATTCTTCCTTCTTTCTGGCTTGATCTCTTTCAATCCAAGGTTTTCAAAGTAACATAGTAAATGGGGTGTTGTCCTCAATAAATTTGATAATCTCAAAATCTTCCTTTGTCGAAGTTCCATTCACATTCATAGATATCTGAGTGAGATTTCCACATAGGTTTATTAATTTTCATATGAATAACCCTATTTCTCCTAATGAAGGAATCATAGTAGGCCTTCCTATAGCTTCCCAAGTTCTCTATGTCATGATATTCACCTGTGTTTTTTCATCAAGAACACAGTCAATGTCGAAGTCCCCTATTCTTACTTTGATACATTGCTTTTCTTTAAATATATTTGATAACCTAACATGATGGGGCTCATTCAAGGTGTCTTTCATTTGTAGCAATACCTTCTCGGATTCTTTCTAGGGTTGAGCTATTTCTGGAGTTGTCTTATGGTTTTCTTCATTCAGATTAATTTTTTCAAGCTTAGCAATCATTTTAGGGAAATCCAATACTTAATCATGGTCCAAAGCTTTGCAACAGAGACAAATAGGTTTTCCACCCGGGCATTCCTTATCTAGATGTCCCGGTCTTCTGCAACTATAACATAGGGTTAATCCTCTCTTCCTTTTAAATGATCCCCAACCTCTTCTATACTGCACACTAGGATCATGGTAACTAGCCTACAAAAAAGTATTTTTAGGATCCTGCATCCATTTGTTATTCCAAACATTCTTTCTATGGATAGGTATAACATATCTATCACTATACTTATCAGATCTATTAATATCAAGCCTTTTTTCATATATCATAGCCCTAGTTTTCAAGCTAGGACAAAATCTATCAAACATACCTAGATCCATACTTTAGAAATAAAAATTTCCACTTATCTTACTTCTACAAAGCACAAAGCTTCTAGATCTTAAAAAATGTTAACTATTCATTCCATTATTAGAGCACCAAGCTTACAGATCTTACCTCTTTTCTTCAGATATGACCTTTTCTCTTCAGAAAATTCCACTTTTACCTTTCTTAGAGCACCAAGTGTTCAGATCTCACTTCTTTTCTTTAGATCTGGCCTTCTTTCTTTAGCACAAAGATTTTCAGATCAAGTGGAATATTGCGCACTAGGGCACAGATCCTCACATAGAGCTTCCACAGTTTCAGGATGAATCTTTGCACAAAGCTTCATCTTCCTTAGTTCTCAGCAATAATAGTTTTAGGTCCCAACAACAAAACCATTTATTGGCAAAGGAGTAGACCCAGGGTTCAACGCTACAAGAGTGCACCAACAAAACCCTAAGTACTGGCTCTTTTGGCAACACCTGCAAATCACATGAAGTCTCACTCGAGGTAGAGGCAGGGGTGGTTGCAGGACTCCAGTGTCTACAACCTTAGCTGAGACATAGATCTGTGATTATATCACTTACAGAGCACTTGGCTTCGATCATTCATCAATATTCAACCCTTTTTATACTTCGCAGATAGCACAGAGCATCGCAGTATTCACTTAGATCTAAGGTAATTTGGCACTTAGCAACAGTAAAATAGATCAGATACAGTAAATCAACACTAAACATCTTCATACATATCATATCTACTATTTGTACACATCTAATGAAGCACAAAGCATAAGTAGATCTATCTAAATACACCCAAGCACTTAGCAAAAGCAGAGATGAACACATCAAGTCAAAGCACAAAGAATAACACACAGATTTGCGTGGTTCACCCCCACCCTGGGGCTACGTCCACCAACTCTTCTTTAATAGTGTATCCAATCAGTTATAGGAACAAAGCTACCAAAACCCTCTTGTGCACAAGACAGAAGATCTGTGCAGCTTGCGACATCCTTCTTCCTTGCGTTACAACACAAAGCCTTCTATATCTCCACACAGGGACTTGCACTAAGCTCTACAAGTATTACAAGGTTCACAACCCCTTGATCACATAGATTCCACTCAACACATAGCCTATATCACATAGATACAATCCTTAGATCATTTACTAGATACCTAGATGTCTATTTATACATTAAAAAAGTGGGCCTAAACATGGGTAAACCCACGGGCCAACATCCCTATCCCATTACATTGTCCCAAAACCCAAAATGGGCCCAAAAGTGAGCTAAGATCCCGTGATCTCTGCTTCTCCTGGTGCTCCGTCTTCGACGGGCTGTCAAAGTCCAAAAATGGTCAAGCATGACCAAGTAACTCCAAAACTTGGTCAAGGGCCAACATGTAACTCAATCTATATTTTTTAGAAAAAAAAAGCATGTTAAGGTCTAGTGGGGTATCAATATAACAAATATTCTTAAATAAGGTAAAACATATATCAAATGTAAAATAACAAGATGATTTGAAATGGATATGAACACAAATAAATTGTTCTAGATCTCAATATCTACAACAATTCAACAATTAAGAAAGGTTAGTTACAATTATGTAAAGACAATGCAAAGTAAAGTGGATTAAAAAAAAGGAGAAAAAAACAATGAATTATATATATATATATATAGAATAGAATAGTAGATGAAACAAGAGAGAGGAATGGGAACTAAAAGGTTAGTCCCTTGGCCTTCCCATTACCCAAGATTTCCTATATCTCATTTTAATTAGACTCTCATAGGGTGATATTTTTTGTTGTCCAAGAGAGGAGGATGGACATGAATCAAGAACTGCATTGTAACCAAATATTACCAAAATAGATTGAGAAACCATTCAATGTTGGTTTTCCCATTTCGGTATCCAAGGTAAACAATGAATCTATGTGCAATGTTTTCTTTGTGTGTTATTGGTTTACTATCTCAACTTGTTTTTGTGTTGATAGTAGAGCTTCTCTTTGATATTAATGGTTTCTAGTGAATAGTGGGAGTTTAAATGATAGGGATATGTAATCAAACTTGTGGATTTACTACATTATTAGTTTTCCTTGTCTAGCAAAGAGTATAATAGGTATACTACTACCACCATGGGATGAATTTACAATCCTAGGGATCAATGGCTATCACCTCAAATTTGTTCCACTTCTTTATGAGGTTTCTAAACTATTTTATATGGATTTGGTGGATAGCTGGTCACTTTTAAGCATTGTTGGTTGTTTTCATCTTTGTCTGGGTTGTACCCCTCTCCTATAGGCATTGCTCTTATTAGGAAAATTCTAAGTTAAACTTGGTTTTCCAAGAGGTCATACACATCTCCTATACCATTTACAATCCATGAAAGCATAATAAAGACTATACAAAATTGTGGGAAGTTGTATAATTGTGATCTATATTCATATCTATACACTTTGTATGTTGAATGCCTTGACTAACTATATACACATAGATTGTGTTGAGTTTTTTTGTCTACTTCTCAATATGTTGATGGTATTTAGGGAAATGGAATGCTCTTGTTTATTTTAGGTGAGCACATGTTCCATGTAATTTAGTCTATTTCCTTGAACTAAATAAGTAAAAATTCATTATGCCTCATCATTACATCTATTATCCATTGTTGATGGTGTGTAGAAGCAATGCATTGAGATTATGGATGTGCCCAAGTGAGATGATCTTATTCTTTGGATATGAATTGGTTTTGACTATGATGTGTATTATTGGTTCACTTACAAATACTCGTCCTCAACCACATATTGAGTTATCATTGGGTGATTGTTTTCTTAATTAATTAAAAACACAACCATACCTCTTCAAGAAATGAGTACATCCATGTACCAATATGATATTTCACAAAGGAGTTTGTATTTTGTATTGGATATCGATTGGTGAGTCCTATTATAGGAGAAAAATTAGTGTATTACTACAACAAAGTAATAATTGGATGTATCTTGGATGGTTGTGAGGAATGATTGCTATCCTTGTTGATACTAAGAGGGGGGTGAATCAGTGTCAAGTACAATTTAAAAAAAATAAATCAACTTATAATTAAACCATTCAATTATATCAAATGAGAAATGAACAATAGTATAAGAGTTACACCAATACACCATGCACAATATATGAGAAATAATCAATATTTATTGTTCAAGGGAAGTAATGACTTCCAAGGGTAGCTACAACTTCCAAATATAAAGGGAGGGATAAACCTACAAGAGGAAGATACAATCCTCCAATATTAAGAGAGGTTTGACCTCTCCATCCTTTCCCCTTCCTTTCACCCAAGAATATATGAGAGACAATAAAACTTTACATTAAATCATCAGCATCAACCAACCATCACATAGAACCTCATAATGCTTCCAGAGACTTCTTCAACTTCTGCAATTCTTCAATTCTTGTAATACTCTGATCCTATAGATAATATTTCTCAATGTATTATTTGAAACTCCTACAAGTTTCACTCCTTGAATCCTCCCCAAAAAGAAGTTATAGAGAGAATGGTAGACCTTATTCAATTCTGGTTTATTCAGGAGAGAGAACATGTACAGAATGCCCCACGCTCAATATTTAACATCAGATTCTAAAACTCACACAAAATAAAATATAGCCTATTCTCTTTTGAATGAAGTTTGTCTCGCTAAATTTGGATTCTCTATGAATAATTTATGACTTTTTTACCCGGAACACATGTTTATGACTAGCTTCAGGACTAGTCAAAAACCCTATCCTCCACAGAGTGTATCTCCAAATTTATAGCGAATAAAGAGTTGAAATTTTTTCCATAGTTACCTAGATATGTCTCCTCAATACCATATCAATTTCACCATATAAATCGTTCTAGAAAAAAAAGTTATAGTGAAAATGGTAAGATGACCTGTAAATAACATACCTTAGAACCCATCACCAAAAGACTTCATCCTCCCTTGAAATTCGACCTTCTTTACTTCAGATTTCCTCTGAAATTCGACTTGTGTGTTTAAAATGAATGTATAATGATATGTATTTATATCCTTTATGTCACTTCCTTTTAACATTAGGGCCAACCTTGCACTTTCTTATTTTGTAATTATTTTCTTTAATTATCTTCAAGGCCAACCTGTACTTCCTTATTCAATTCACTTTGTCATCTTCAAAAATTTATTTCTCCTCAACCATGAGGATCCATGTGAAGTTCCATCTACCACCGAAAACAACATGATGTATACTATCCATCCATGGGTGTTGTGTCTGCATGTGCACTGTCCTTCAAGTCCAAATACCTTCATCAATCTTGCGGTCCAAAACAAATGACTAGGTTTGACATCAATGACAACAACCAATATTCCAACAATCTCCCCCTTTGTCATTCATGGAAACAATCATGCTCCCCCTATCATCATGATCTCAATTTCTCTCCCCCTTTGACATCAATGTAAAAGGGTAGGGCTACTCCCCCTGGCTTTAATGGAAAAAGGTAACTCTGTTCTTTGGGGATGCTCCCCCTGAACATATAGCACTTAATAACACTTCATTTTTATGGTATATTTCTTCCTTGGAGATTTTTCATGAATTTAGGATGAATATGTTACTTGGTATTCTTGTCGTAGTTGCAACCAATCTTCCTAAATCTTCTTATTTGATTTTGCATCTTTGTAAGTCAAATGTGAGAGTATATCCTTGATCACACATTCTACTAACACTGAGTAGATTGTGCTTCAAGTATTCAACCAATAGGACATTCTTTGCTTTTCCATTTTTTCTTCCAATCTCTACTACACCTTTTCCAATTATTTTGGCAGATGATTCATCTTCAAATGCAACATTTCCACTCTTTCTCTTCAAGCTGATGAATTTGTCTTGATCCCTAGTCATGTGTGAATAACATCCATTGTCTATGTACCATTCATCTTCTTCTTTACATTTTTCAGCGGTGAATTCTATTCGAAAATCATCATTGTTTGGAATCTCTTTCTTTCTCCATACTGTGGTTGGCATAGAGACATCTTCATTCATATATTTGCAATATTGTTTTTTGTGACCAAGATAATTACATTGGTAGCATACCATATTTTTTTCCATCAATGGGGAAAATGAATTATAAATTTTGTTGACAAATCCATGATTATTTCCATATCTTCTATTTACACCATTCATGTTTCTTGCATAGTTTTTCCTTTCATTGATTCTATAATTAATTTCCTTATGTCCAAAATTTTTGCAAGTATAAAAATGACCAAGAAATAAATTTTGATACCTGGGAGTAAGTGACCTTCTTTGTGATGTAGTCCATCTGGGTTTATGATCTACTCTTATGTAGTTTCCTTCATATTGATTGAAGATTCTTTGATTCCTGAAGGTAGGAGGTCTTCTTGGACATTCATTTCTTTTGTAATCATTCCTTCTTTCTGGTATCCCGGTCCACTACTCATCAATTGTTTGTGTATCTCTTTCTTCAACCTTCTTGTTGGTAGTTGCATCTTCTTTGTATGAAGCTTCACCCATGCATCCAAGATGTGTTAATTCCTTTGGCACTTGAGAGTTTCTTAACCTCTTCCTCAATGAGACAACTTCTTGTTCAAGTATCTCACAATCTTCTTCTTTATTCATCATTTGTGTTAAAATATTGTGTAAATGAAAAGAATATTCTTATCCCTTTTTTTGGATAAAGAAAAAGATAAAATATATATATTGACAAGTCGGCCCTATTGTGCCTAGACAAGACAAATATAAATTAAAAGGGTAAAGTGGATAGGTCATCCCTGACCTAATTATTGGGGGGGCACAACTTGTATTTATAAGAGGCCTAGCACCTCATTTGTACACACACTCATCAAGGCCTCTCTATGAAGTGCACAAGTATGAGGGTGACATAGCTACAAGGAGAAGTGATGTAGCTACAAGGAAGAGTATCTCAGTAAAGGTGAAGGTTATCTTGGTGAAGGACTATCTTGGTCTAAGTGGTGGGCTACTATGTTCTTGTTAGGGTTTCTGGTGGATCTTCTGTTTGGTGAGATCTTTCTTGTGAGAGACACTTTACCTAGTTATTGAATCTATATTAAAGAAGTTTTGTTGGGTTTTCTTCCTCTTAAGAATTTTCCAGGATAAATGCTTGTGTACTATGTGATTGTGTTTCTTTCAATAAGATCCTTATTATGTTTTTGTTATAATGAAGATTAATAATAACAGATTAAGCAAGAAAATTTAGCATGGTATCAAATGAAGAGAGAATCTTTCATAGAAAAAGAAAAACGTCATTGTTGTCATATAAGAAAATTAGGGATTTTTATTCAAGAGGAATTTCAGCCCAAAGATCATATAGAAAAGTGTGTCCTAGCCTAAGGAACTTGTTGTTCCTGAGTTTATAATTTAAGGCTCTAAAGTATACCATCAAGGCATCTGAAAAGGTAGAGATAGTTGATGGGTAAAAAGACTATTTTAATGGAAAGAGAGATCACAGTTGGTTCCTTAACTATCTCTGTCTAGCTTCCCATTGTTCTTGGATGCTAATATCCCTTTCAATTATAGCCCATGAACGTTCAAGTTCTACCCATGTATTTGTTGTTTGTAAAATGGTATTGAATAGGTTTAATGCAATTCTCATTTGATCTGATAGACCGGGTTATATATTAGGCTATCTTGTAACTGGAACAGTCATGAAAGAAAATGGTTTACTTTTTATAAGTCAAAAGTTTTTTCAAGGGTCGCAGATTTCTGGTTTGAATTAAAAAGAACAAAACTTCTAAATTATGGATCAACAGTATAACAGAAATGAAGGCCTTTTCTAGTATCTGAGTCAAATTTAAAAGAGACAGTGCATGGAATGAAGAAAGAAAAGGAAATATGTAGTTGTATAACAAAAATGATGCATCAATTTAAGAGGAATCTCATTTTATGCTAATAGAAGAAAGAAGGATGATAACTTCAAAGAAGTATATAATTCCATAGTTATAAAATGTTCATAGGTCTTATATCTGCTGACAGCTGATACAGAGGAAAAACTACAAATGGTTAGATAATCTGAATGTTCAATCACCACAATAGAAGTTACATCATGAAAGCATTTAACGAAGGTATGAAATAAAAGATGAAATGACAGAGAAACACACAACTCAGGCTCAACAAGATCTGGAATCTTCAATCTATATTGTATTAATTCTAGAAAAATGAAATTTTCTCTTTACAATCCCCTATAGAAAAAAGCCCGCTCTTAGTCTTGAAAAATTCTATTTATACAAAACTACTAATCTTAAGACGGTTGGTGACTTCCTAATTCTTAGTGACTAACTATTTGTTAAAAATAGATCAGAAACCATTTTTATGATCTTCTCCATTTTTCTGTTTTATTGGAAGTAAATATCTTCCAAATGATACTTTTATTTTGTTGGTGGCTCTCCTTCTTTCAACCCAATACATTCAATGCATCTCTCCAGGAACAGTGTAAAATTTTTGTGGGGTTATGGAAGGTCTTTTTCTTCGAACGGATAAACCTTTCTCTGTATCTTGGAAACATAGTCTTCAACTCCTTTATCTGCAAACTTTATCGACTGCAATTTTAAGTTGGGCTCAACTAACAACCTGTCTATTAGGGTGACATCCATTTCTCTTAGCCGTGAAATTTATGTTTGAATTTCACTCAAATTTTCTCTAAAATTTAATTGATGTCTTACTATATTTATCTGCCCCAGGAGTCCTATACAATTTCCTTTTCCAATGTTCAATGATCCTTTGTCTAAAAGATCAAAAACTTCTTCGCAATCATCTTTGATTTCATTGAATATTCTTTTGTTTTTAGTTATGTTGGTTTCCCATAGCTTGAGGATGATGTCGCCTTTGATCTGCTCTGTGGCTGATATTTTCATAGCTTTGGATGTCTCTTCATTTGCCAAATATATGATTGCCTTTTGAAGAGTAACCCTTGTTGCTTTGGATTCTTTTTCCTTCTGGATAATATTATCGAAGGAATTATCTGCTTCTTGGAAGTAACTTTGAATAATCTCTATCATGGAAATCAATTTATGTTGTTCAACATCTATTTTTGAATGCACTTCCAGTGATTGGGCCTCAAAAGTTTTTTTATCTATGACCTGACCTTCCATCGAATTTAACGTAGCCTATAACTGTTCTGCATTCTCCTTTTGCTGAGCAACTTGTACTTGAATTTCTTGTATCTTCTGGTTCATTTCGTCCAGGCTTGTTTTGAGTGATTGAATTTCTAGCCTTTCAGCAGCCCTGGTTTGCTCCAAGTTTTTACTCACCTCTTCTTTGATTTTCTCCTCAGCATTCTTTAGTTGATCTTGTAACTGAGCTATCATGTTATCACTCTTATTTATCCTTGTTCTCATGTTTCCCACAGTAAAAACGTTTTTTGTTGCCATGGCTCCCATGGAACCTGCTATCTCTATAGCAAAATCCTCCTCTTCTAAATTTTGTCCATCTATCAGGACTTTATGCTTTTTAACCATATTCCCCTCATTCTTATGCATCTCTTGTTTCAGAACAAATTTCCTTTTTCTACTGAAAAAATAATCAGAAGGAGGAATCTCATCTATGGTGATAGAGGTGAGGTCGTCAACAAATAGAGCTCCTGTCTATGGTAATCCAAAAGCAGACTGTAAGGGGGTTAAGGAAGCTAGAGGACTTCCTAGCTCTGTAGATCCTTTCCCTCCTTTTGCCTTAGTCGTATTGACATCAATACCAAGTGACAAAGGGGGGTTAAGCTTACTGGACTTGGGTGGTCTCCCAGACCTTTTCTCTACTTTGGTCTCTGCCTTTTTTGTCTGTAAGGCCTCTTTGATTGGTGGGGGCCTTTCGGTATCCTGTGGGATTTATTTGGGATTACCCCTCTTCTGTGCTTCCTGTTCGAAGTATGGGGGGACACTTTCTTGCTCCTGGGAGGGGATGATTTCTTCTCTTTGCAGTACTTGGGGTAGACCACTCCATCTATGTTTCTGAAAGGTCCGAAAGCTAGTTTGCATTCAGACGATAGTGTCTGTACTCGTTCCAACACCTCTTTATAAGTTTTAGTCCCCTTGAACATGTCATCCCAAGGGGACTCCTCATGTTCATATGCTTTCATATTGCAATGTATCAAGTGTTTGTTCACTAGTTGATAAGGGTCATGCCTTTTGTACTCAATATTTAACAATTTTACTTCTTCAAGTGCTTCTGCTTCCACCTTAGAATGGCCCAAATTTTGTAATGAAAATTTCCCTATGTGCACAAGGAAGATTGGCGAAGACTTCTCTTGAGCCGCCTTTAGCTCTATACTGATACTGCCTTTCATTATTTGGTGTGTCACTTCCCTACACACCAGTCTATCCGGGAGGAATTTTTGAAGCGCATGAGGGGGAATTCAGCACCCATAAACCCTGATGTAGGAGAAACTTTATTCAATGAACCAGTCTGCTATTGACTTGAGATTTTTTGAAACTGTTTCAGAGATGTGAGGAGGATCACAGCTGAATAACATTTTATGCACTGGTATTACCATGAAATGACAAATTTTGTAAGACAAATTTTTTGTGTTTTCTCCCCACAGCTCAGAGTGGTACTCGTGAATGGGTTCGAGGCAGGTTATGTTCCAACTCCATTTCATCAGGGGAAATGGAGTCATAAAACAAATTGCATCCATGATATATGCTGACATGTAAAAGGCCACTGGTTTACCTCGGGATCTTGTAGCTTTGTAATCTGAAACCTCTGTGGCTATGTTATCAGATAAAATCTTGTCCCAGTTGAAACTAAATCCTTCTAATGCTTCCTCTAAAAAGGGCACCCATTCTGCGGGAAAATGACAGGGATTCTTTTTGTCGAAGAGTCTACACAACATCATGGCTACATAAAACATGTACTCGTTCAAAGAAGTTGTGGCATAAATTCCGTGGGTATCTACCCTAAATTTTGATGGACATCTCCACCAGCCTTTGATTAAATCATGGTAATTTTTTTTTGCCTCAGTGCATTCCTTTCTCTGAAATTTAGCTATAAATTCGGCATTGTAAATGAATTTAGGATTGGGTGAGAGTTTGTACATAACCTAGATATGTTCAGGTTTGAATGAGTTGATGATGGCCCCTTGGTCATTTAAAATGCTTCTCGTTGGAATATCAACCTTCTTTAAAGCCCAACTGATCATGTCGTTGTACGCCATGAGTCGTGGGCATGTTGCAATCTTGTAAAGTTTTAATTTTTCTATGTCTCGAAGGTGATTTTTAGAATCGTTAAGGGATCTTTTTATCTCGTAATCCAGATTTTCATAGATTTGTCTCCATGATTTGATCGATTCGATAGCATGTGGCATGGTGTCGGATATGACATCTCCGTCTAGTATGGAAAACTCAGTTGTATCTTCACTCTTCTTGGATCCCTTATTTGGTGCCATGTCCTTCGCATTGAAATGAAAACCTATCATGGAACATAGGTGTGTAAGATCGGTTGGATACAAATTACTCCTGATAGAAAGAGCGAGAATAAGTTTCAAAACACAGACCTTTAATTTTCTTTTAACTCATTTTATGGTGAAAGTACTAACGCAACTGCCAATAATTTAATACCTTTAATGCAGAGAATATTTCTGAGATATGCATTTGTGTCACATAAATCACCATATATACATTATTAATGTGGCTGTATTTCAGCAATTCTAAAATCAAAATTCAAAAGATCGCGTTCGACGGAAACCGAAACACAAAATACCTAAGAAGTTTAATCACCATTAAATGTATTTTTAAAATGAGGTTAGCTCTTTTTAAAAATTTGTATTGAGTTGAGACTTCATGTTTCAGGGTTTCGGGAATCGCACTTACATGAGGTATGTCACCACTAAACACTGAAACCTGAAATTGCGATGGGATCAGGTTTAGGCCTTAACTTCGGTATTGAGTCGGGACTTCGCGTTTCGGGGTTTGAGGGATCGTGCCTACATGAGTTATGTCACCACTAAACCCCGAATCCCGAAATCACGATGGGATCAAGTTCTTAATTAATCAATATCAAGACTGACTTCCATTTCTTTCAGGAAATCAGGAATCAGGATTTCGTGATTTAAAATGTATTGAAAACGTGTTGTTCTGAGTAAACCCGAATCCTGAAAGGTTAAAAGATGGTTAATTAAATCCTTTAGAGTTTTAATTTATCATGAGTAAAAGTACTTTATAGAACTTGCGTATAGACTTTAGAAACAATTGAGATTTCTGTCTTTTATTATTAAAAAATGAAATTATTTCAGGATTTCGGTACCGGGCTTTTTGGGACTGATAGCGAGGATTATACCTTATAAAAAGTCGAATCCCAGAAAAGAAAATTTTTATTATTAGATATAAACACTTTAAGACTTGGTTTCAACAGAACTCATTGGCACCTTCAGCGCACCTTTTCAGTGGATAGAACTACCAGAAAGTGAAACCCTAGTTTTCACCAATACCACAAGTACTAGAAAACTAGAAGTACCAAGAAACCAGAAGTACCAGGAAAGAAAAAGTACCCGAAAACCATAAGTACCATAAAACGAGAAGTACTAGAAAACTAGAAGCACGAGTCCATAAATCCGTTGGTCTAGCTTCAAGGGTCATAAATTGGAATTTTTAGAAATTGACTATACCAACATACTTGCCTTAATCTAGTGCATCTTTTGGTGAGTTCAGTTTTCAGATCCAAGAAATTTGATTATTTCTATAGCCCACGGGGCTGGGGTTTCTATTGCAAGGAAGAATGGCTATCAGTATGAGGGTAGAAGGCAGGCTGGAAGGATATGGAAATTTCAGATCTTGGAAGCATAGGTTGCAGATGATTTTAGACAAGAACATGTCATAGTGAGTGTACTAGAACCAAAGGAAGAAGAGAAAAAGACTAAGTACAACATCTTCATCTAGCCACAGGCTGAGAAATGCCACTCCAGAACATTAGAAAACATTTTGTAATGTCCTCGACCAATCATGTTGGGCCACTATACACTATAGAACACTTCTATTCTCGGTGCGGAACATACTCTAACATACTCAACATCCAAGCTGAACTATGTCAGACACAATTTTTTCTAACTGCATGTGATTAAAACATATCCACACAAAAAACTCTTGTGGAAGATTTATATATAAAATGTGAATAGACAAATAACTTATGAAAATGCACAGATTCATACTGAAATAAAAGTAAATGCATACATACAACATATACATGAAATGCCCATAAATATAAATACAATTATAAATCATGCACATGGTAAATCCATAAAACTGAACACAGAAATAATAATGCAACATGTAAATTTATCACACAATTGACACTTGTCTTGGTAAGAATATCACCAACTGTGTGTAGAGATTCCATGAATCTCCCAGCCTTAGATCACACTGTTCATCACTCTCAACAGTGAGTCCCCTCGAGTTGGGACTAAACTCCACCCAGGTAAAGGGTTCCTGACCAGGCTAATGGCTCATGGAAAACAGGAAAGACTCCATCACAGGTGCCTACTCAAACTAATAGCCTACAGTCTCTCATTCCCTACATGCCTATGCAACCCAAGGAAGTGTTCCCATTCTCTTCTCAACAATCCCTTAGCTTCCCGACTTCCCTTCCAGGGATTCAGCAATAGGCCGGACAGGAAGTCTTAGAGCCCTATAGATGCAGTTCACCACCTTCAGGAAGTCAATTCTCAACAATTATCTCACCCAGAGAGAGATTTCTCACGAGCCTAACAACTTGCCTCTTCATTCCATCTTCCAACTAACCAACTACACCAACCTCTGTGGCCATGGATACGAGGTCAGTATAGTGAAAGATTGTATGGATGATGACTGATTGTGTGAGTGAAAATGGTCATGGCCCTATGGCTAACTAATTGAAAGAATCATGGAAAATATGATGGTAAGAATGATGGGGTAGTGTGAAAATGAGCTAAGTCCCCACAATAATTATGCATGTTCCCAACTTGACACTTTTCATGTTGGGAGCTACTTTGGCCCACTTGTCCGCAACTTTAGAACTTAGGATAAAATAATTATTCATACTTTATGATTTAAATAAATATTAATATAATATTTCTTTTTTGGCTCAAGCTCCCTAGCTTAGCCCTTTTCCTTAACTTTTAGGCCCCACCCTTTCCCTAACTAGTGTATTTTAGTCCCCCATCTCTTTTATCGTGGTCGATCTGTGTGCAATGATGTATTTTATATTAAATATGAGACATGTACAAAAACAAATGCACTGGCCTTTAACATCTAGGCTCTCCAGCCTAATCAAAACATAAGCATCCTAGCTTATAATAACTGGCTCACCAGCCTATAAAACATATCATATACACAAAGGCTCATTGGCCTCACAATTGCATGCACTTAAGATGTTGCGCACAGTGTCTAGACTGTGCAACATCCTCATTTTTACTGCGCAGTACATGCATGCACTACACCATGGAAAATGCAAGCCAAAAGATATAACACAACTCACCAGCTTAACTACATTATTATTGTTGGTTGTGGAGCCTGATTATCTTCCTGATTCAGAGGTCCTTGCTTTCAGCCGTGTTTATACCCCATGAAGTATTTACACCCCAAAAGTATGTACACTCTTCCATGCGGGGGAGTGCAGAGGAGGGGTACCCCCTCTGCGAGGTTCGAGGGGGATATCCCCCTGACTGGGGGGTATGGGGGAAAGAGGGACCCCAGCGGGGGTTAGGTGGCGCCCCCGAAGCAAAAATTGCCTTGTAAAAGTATATTGTAATTTCATTGTAAATCGTGACCATTCATTATAAGGTCGCAAATATAATGGTAGAGATTATGTTAGGATTTTTTGCCCTAGAAGGAAACCCTCTTTTATGAAGGAAATGTATTGAGGCTATGGATGATGGTGAATATTGTATTCTGAGAGAGGATACTGTGAGAGAAAGAAGAGGAAGTTATAGCGGGTTTTGTTGTAGGTTGTATCCCTTCATTTGCTGGATAATAATAAAGGAAGGACCT
>JZKD02S1675252.1:250928-274619 GCA_000966675.3 Picea glauca
GCTTATAGACGATAGGAAAAAGTGAGTTGGCTACCAACAATGGCGACACATTGGTAGAAGCAGTTATCTCTGTCAAAATAAACAAATTCAGATTAGGACAACAAAGAAAATTTCAACTCAAAAATAACAACCAGAAAATTGTACTAATATCGTCATTAATCATTTTTTCCAGCAATGTTTTAAAAGATGAAAACCAATGACAATCTTAAGATCAGCAAGTCACGATGTTATAGATAAAATATTCAATATTGTTGGCATGGCCACTGCTGCCAGCAGGCGTCCATAGCTTCGACAGGGTTGCCATTTAACCCACTCTGATATCTGTATCCTGTTAAGAAGTTTTTTATCAAAATAAAGGACATTAAAGAGGTTTCTTTTCTTTTTTACAAATTTTCACATACCCGACATTGCTTCGCTGCCAGCGGGCCTGTTCAGTACCCCGACAAAGTTGTCTTAGTGTCATGCTTGCATTTACCCGCTACCAACGGACCTGATCAGTATCCCGGCGGGTTTACAAGCATTTCCCACAACTCTTATTCATATTTTATTTTGTTTTTTTCAAAGGTATACATCTGAGCGGGGTGACGCTGAAAATTTTAATATTTTAACATATTTTTTTAGACCTCATCAGGATTTTTAGCACTGTCCTTTTTTCAGCTCCAGAGATTTTTTATTTCTAAAACAACTTCCTATGACAGGGAGACATCTTTTTTGAGTCATTCCTTTACAGAAAAGAGACAGCATAAAAAGAAAATAGATGATCATGACAAACTTTTCTCAGAGATTCAAATCAGTAAACTTCTTTCAAACAACAGAATTTTGCAACACAGATTATCAATTTCAGCAATCTATCACTGATGTTTGCACAATTTTTTCAGAAGTTATTTAAGCGAAGAAAAATCTCTTATCGTCTTTGTCTGAATGGCTCAGTATACAGGTATGTCTATTTTTCAAAAAACACAAAAACTAAATTCAAATCAAAATCAAACATAAATCAAACAAAAGAGCAAAATAAAAGAAAAAATATATACATAATATACAAGGGTAGTTATCAAGAAAAGTATATTTTCAGGGCTTGGCCATTCACCGGGAAGGTGTCAAGCTGCCCTTCGAGATTATGCAATAAAAAAGAACTAGGACCGAACTTTTCAGCAATTAAAAATGGTCCAAGCCATAAGTTTTGAAATTTGGTGTGCTCACCCTTTCCTCGTGTGGTTTATCCCACTTCAAGACGAGATCACCTATTTCAAAATTCCTATCAGAAGCAGAATTAGAATCGAACCAGCTTTTAATCAATTTTTGATGTTGATCTAACTTACGCTTAGCTTGGGCTCTCACCTCTTCTAGCTTCATCAAAGCGTTAATGCGGTTTTCTAAAGGAGGACAATCTTCTTCTTGGAATTTTTGTGACAACTGAAGTGAAGGAAGAAGAATATGGGCTGGCAGAATGGCTTCTCTGCCATAAACAAGAAAAAAGGGGGAGTTACCTATAGCGGCTTTGGGCATTACCATGTCATCCCATAGTGCATTCAGCAGTGCATTGTGCCAATTCTTGTGATTTTCAGATACAGTTCTCTTGATTATTTTGATCAAGTTCTTGTTTGTTGATTCTGCTAAGTCGTTGCCCTAGGGATAGTAACTAGCAGAATACTTCAACTTAATTCCTTTTTCCAAAGCGAACTCAGTCATATCAAGAGAAGAAAATTATGAAGCGTTATCAAAGACCAGACAATCAGGGATACTGAAACGAGTGATGATATTCAAATTTAGGAAGGCAATTACCTGACTAGTGTTGATAGTTCTTAGCGCAACAGCTTCAGACCATCGTGTAAAGTAATCTATGGCTGTCACAATATACTTGTGTTGTTGTGAGGACAGGGGGTTAATAGGACCTATGATATCAAGGCCCCATTGCTGGAAAGGAGAATCCACTGAAACGGGTTGCAAGGGAAAGGATGGATTTTGTAACTGCCTTGATGCTTTCTGACAGATGATACATTTACGACACAAGGCATGGGTGTCCCTAAAAAGTGTGGGCTAGTAATAACCAGATCTCAGAACCTTATGAGTAGTGGTGTCACCACAGAAGTGTCCACCAGCTTCTCCTGCATGCAACTCGAGCAAAACTTTTTCTACTTCGTCCTTTTCAAGACAACGCATCAATACGTCGTCAAAACTCCGACGAAACAGGATACCGTTAACCAGATGAAAGGAGGTATACTTCGGTCTCAGCGCTCTTCTTTTAGCGGGGTCAAGGTGGCGGGGGGCTGATCCATGTTCAAGACAAAATCTGATATCGTCGTACCAAGGACTAACAAGGTTTTGTGCGCAACAAATTAGGCTTTGATCGCTTTGTACTAGGTTTTATGTATCAATATCTTCTTGTTGTTCAGTCTCTGATTCAACAACCAACTTACACAACCCTTGGCCTCTCACGATCTGAGCTGGGGTGATCTCTAAGTCATACTCCTGCAAGGAGGTGACCCAGTTGGCTCTCTTCTCTTCTAACTCCTTCTGCACTAACAAGTTCCTCACGGCAGGGTAGGGAACAATGACTTTTGTCCTTGACTTCAAAAGATAGGACCGGAAATGCTTTACTGCTTTGAAAGTAGTGTAGGCTTGCCGATCGACCACTGGGTAGTTAAGTTCATCACCTTTGAAAGAAGAGCTCATAAAGGCGATGGGTACTTCGTTTTTCTCGGCATTCTTCTGAGTTAAGATGACGGCATAGGAACGATCAGAGGCAAAAGTATAGAGTGTAAAATCTTGAGAGAAGTCAGGGCTCATGAGAGACGGAGTGTCTATTATGGCCTTCTTTATGGAATTAAAATCTTGGTTCTCTGGGGGTCCCCAGTGATACTGGGTGTCTTTCTTAATTAGGTTTTGCAAGGGTCTGACCATTTCGGAGAAGCTAGGGACAAATATTCTCACAAAGTTAATTTGGCCTAAGAAAGACTGCATGGATTTCTTAGCTGTAGGTGGGGGAAGTTTGGCGATGACTTGAGTCCTTTTGGGATCAATAATCATCCCATCACTAGACACAATGAATCCTAGAAGTTTACCCTATTCTACTGTGAAGATGGACTTCTTGCGGTTCAGGGAGATGCTATATTTACGACATAGTAGTAGAATGGCTCGTAAGTGAGTTAGATGATCGTCTTTATTTTTTGAAAATATAATCACATAATCTAAGTAAAATACAACGGACTGATTGATTAAGCCTCGAAAAGCAATGTCCATTTCTCTCTGAAAGGTAGAACCGACGTTAATCAATCCAAAGGGCATTTTGCGATAAGCGTAAGTGCCCCACGGGGTACGGAAGGTAGTCTTTAGTTGGTCTGGCGGAGACATCAGAACTTGGTTGTATCCAGAGAAACCATCTAATAAAGACAGCCTCTTGGAACCAGATACCTGTTGAAGGATCTGCTCCATGGGTGGGACAAGATAGTTATCTTTGTCAGACGCTCTATTGAGGTTTCGAAAATCGACACAGAGTCGGATTTCCCCATTTTTCTTCCGCACTGGGACAAGGTTGGACACCCATTGAGTGTGCCTAATAGGAAATATTATTTTAGCACTTAGGAGTTTAGTCAATTCTTTTTGAACGGTCGGTTCAAGTTTGGGATGCATTTTCCTCAATTTCTGTTGGAAGGGTAAGGTTTGGGGCCTCATCAGGATGACATGTTGTATGATATTAGGATCGAAAGTTTTGAGATCATCATATGTCCATGCAAAGACATATTTAAATTCTTTGAATAATTTAATGAATGCAAATTTTTCTTGTCGAGAACATACCAAGCCTAGATTGATACACTGAGGATTTTCACTAGTCCCTAAATTGACTTTTTCATAAGACAATGAAGAACTATTGGTTTTACAATTGACCGTTTTTTTAAATTTATCTGCAAAATCATAAAACTTTTCTAATCTAACTATGAATTTGGGTATCGAGTTTACCATATCCGATAGTACCTTGGGATATTTCGGATCAGGTATTACCGTAAAGTTGTGAAAATTGTCGTTGTGCATGAGTTCATCTATCACGGCGCCTTGAAAGGTTTCGTCCATGTGTAGAAAGTCAATGATTTGTTGATCATCGTGAAATACTCTCCAGTTAGTGATATTGTCAGGAACAGATGGTCGAAACAATAGCTCCACAAAGAATGCGTTTGGGGATAAGCCTCCTGCAGGAACAAGATTAGAAGCAACATTAGCTAGTAGATCTTCTTCGACATTACTTGATCTAGGAATGGAATTTATATTGAATGAAGAAAATTTATTCATCAAACTCCATACCTCAGACTGGTAGCTTTTGAGATGCGGGGAAAGACAGTGTATAGAATCTCTTACCTGTCTAACCACTATTTCAGAGTCGCCAAATACAACCAGATTTTGAATGTTCATGTCCAGAGCTTTTCTGAGACCTTGCAGCAACGCCTCGTATTCTGCAGTATTGTTAGTACATTCAAATTCTAGTCTACAAGACATTAATGTCTTGTTACCTGCCGGATCAATAATGATGCAGCCTGCACCAGCTCCTTCTTTAGACTTAGAACCATCGAAATATAGAGACCAAATTTGATTTCCATCGGGCTCATGGGACTGTTGCATAGAATTTGTTGGTTGCACATAGGCTAGGATCTCAGACTGTTGTTCTGGATTGATGATAGGTGAAGCCTCGGCCATGAAATTTCTGAAGAAGGTGTCCATCCCTTGGAACTCGGGTGAATCAATAGGAGTTGTATATGGTTCGTTGGGGTAGTTCAAATCCGTGACCGTGAACTTAAGGTAACGCTCACGATTCACTTTAATCTTGTTGGGCTTACCATTTTCTGGGAGCCATAAGTGAGACCAGTCTGTTGTGAAGTAACCATGTAGCTACTCCGACCAGTCCCTGCTAAGAAATAGACCATACACTTATGGAATATCCACAACGATTATATCAATAACTTGATGAACCTTGGGGTTAGACGATAATCTAATCAATACATTCTTTAGTTCACCTATAACTTTAACATTTGTTCGATCAAGTTGTATGATTTTTAGAGTAGATGGTTCCACTTCAGCGTTAATCTTTTGGCAGACGGACCAAGGCATCACATTGGATGATGCTCCTAAGTCCACCATACAATTATGCACATTTCTGTTGAAAATCTCGAAAGTTAAAAGAAAAGGAGGTACATTTTTGCGAGTACTAGGGGTAATAACTTGTGGCTTCTTACTCGCATTTTCTAATGCTACTTTATCTACATTATTTACATTATTTATAGGGACTACAGGAAGGTTTCCTTTCTCTTGAGGATCGGGATTATTTTTAGTGGAAGTCTTTGGCGGAACTTTACTTTTCACAACCTTGTTACTATTTGAATTACCATTCTTGCCATTCTCTGAAATATTTTGCAACATCTTTTGTAACAAAAATGGAAACTTCAATAACTCATAAATAGAAATGTTAGCCCTTAACTTTTTAAGATCTTCAACAACATCATAATCTAAGTTGGGATTAACATTACTCTGTTTAGTCTCAGCTGATTTAGAAGGCTTTGGAGGTGAAGTTGTAGGGTTCTCGGTAGAAGGCTTGTTTGTTGTCTTACTCCTAGTGTTATAAGGGTGAACAGTCTCAAAGTTAGCCTGAAAGAGGCTATCCGAGAAGTGTCCAAATATGTTTGTAGAAGACTCTTCTTCTTGAACCGTTTCTTGTTCAACTACTTCCTGAGGGATATCAGGGGGTATCAAGTTATCTTGGGCTTCTAGAATTGTTTGAAGAGCACATTGCAGACTTTCTATATTAAGGCCCTCGGTGGTTGGACTAAGTCGGTTGGTAGGAAAAGGTTTCTGGAAAGGAGGTTTGTAGGGTCTTTTACTCAAGGAAGCTTCTTCAGTTGACCTTTTTAATTCTGTAACTTGATTCGATAGTTTTTGAACAACTTTAGTTAAATTTTTCAAATCAGAGTTTTCAGGTTGTGTTTTACTTTGGGTGGGTCTGGAGAGAATTTCAATCTTCTTTTGGGGAATAGAAATAGTCTCTGTTTCGTTGCTGGAAGAGTCCTTAAGGCTAAGTATGTCTTTTTCAATCTGGGTGGCCTCTTCGAACGCTTCTAACAACATAGCTTTCTTAGATTGTTTAACCCATATAGCTATACTTTGATGTAGAGATTTAGTGTAGTAAGCTCTTATAAGACTTTCAGCAGGCATAAAATCTGCAGGGATTCGGTTTTTAAGTGTTAAGAATCTTTGATTAAAGTATTTAACTTTTTCTTTTGGGTTCATTCTTAAGCTAGAAAGATCCATGACCAGGACATCCAGAGGTTTACCGTCTCCGAAATTTTCCAAAAAGCATGACTCAAAATTTTCCCAAGACACGATGGTGTGTGGCTGTTGGGAAATTTACCATGTGGATGCATTACCCTCGAAAGTGTAAGGGAACAACCTACAGACAACGTCTTCATGTTCAACATTGCGGAGTCTAATGGCTAACATAAATATTTTGATATGATCTTTGGCTATTTGTTTTGAATCAGGATCAAACTTGGGAAGCCATTTCTCCGGGTGCTTAGGTAAAGGGTGTTGGGCTCCAGGTACAACTACAACATCCTGATTAAGCTAGGGTCTAGCAGGGTTGTTCTGATTTTCCATAGGTCTAGTGGGTGTGGAAGGATGAGAAGGTGAATTGCCTTCGTCAGAAGAATATCTTCCAGAAGAGGACGGAGATGAGGGAGGTGGTGAAGGAGGTATCCCAGATCCTCCTGCAGCAGAATTTATGATTGGATCTGAAGGATTCACAGTGAGGTTAGTGTCACCTAATTGTTCTCTGATATCATAGGAGTTCAAAGGTTGACCCCACGGATGGTTTGGTTGCCTAACACGAGATAAGGCACTGTGTGTTTTGATAAGAGATTGCCGTACAACCTCTTGTAGTTCACCACATGTAGGATTAGGGGTTGCTGGCTCAACTGTGATCTGAGGATTGTCAGTTGAAGTAGTTGTTGTTTAAAGGGGAATATTATCAAGTGAACGGCTTCTAGTCACTATAGGTGAGCGATTAGGGGGTGGAGGAGTCTTGCGACCGCCTCGTGCCATTAATTAAGTTCATGCCCTCATTCTAGCGCCATTTGTTGACGGGCGAAACTGACTGCCCGTCAACTAGGAGAGTGGAGCCAGTCTGGGGTTGTCTAATAACCCAAGCCATTTGGAATGAACCACCCTGACGGGTTTAGCAGCTCCGTTGGCTGCTCTAAGGTCTTTAAGAGAACCAAAGAGAAAACTAATCTAAACTAACTAATCTAACTAAAACTAAATAAAACAAACTAAACTAACTAACAATAAATAAAACAAACTAAACAAACTAAACAAATTAAAATAAAACTAAACTAAACTACTAAATATTCTATATACAATCTACTAATTAATATTATAATAACTCAAATCAACTATCTAATTACCAGCTGCAATATTACTTATTCACAAAATGTACACTATAAACAACCTACAGATTTAATTAAAACCTGCAAAACTCATTATATTCTGCCCTAAGACAGCAAAATACTTTTATTTTTATTTTTTATAAATAAGAAATAAAACATACTGAAATTAAACAATCTAATATACTAAACATATACATCTAACTTAAAATACTAACAAATATACTAAACAAATAAATGACAAACTGACCTGGAAACGCTCCCAATTTGTCCTTTGTATGATGACTTCGAAGCTGGTCGGAGGAAGTAAACTCGCACCGGTTGGTCCAGAAGCTTTTTGTAAACGATAGGATGCGCTGCTCTTTGAGTTTATTTACAAGACAAATAAGACATAAAAAATCATAACAATTATATGATTTATAAATCTCTGCAATAAGGGAAACTTGTTATGCAAAAACTTATACTTAATGATCCAATCAATGAAGAAGAGAAATATGTGCTTCACAAATGGAATCAAGAAATTGCTATGTCTTTCTAATGCTAGAAGAAATCAGATATGCATTATAGTGATTGAATTATATCATTTGTACAAGATTAAGATAGCTAAAGTAGTCGTTAACCAAATACAAATTGATATACATAACATGAAACAAAATATTAATATCATGAGAAGCTAAAGTTGTAATAGAACATCAAATTTCGCCTCAGTCTGTATTAAAATTCCATATCCTTGTTCTCCCACGAATGAGGATGAATATTATTACAAAAATAATAAGTATATATAAGTTTCTCCATAGGGTAAAAACTTCCCTGTGGATAGTATCAAACTATTTACATAATCTGGGAAAATATCCCCAAAATCAACTAAACTAGGAAATCAAAATGCAAGTAAAATATCTCAAATATCTCCTAACTACTCATCAAATCCACTGCAATTCCGAATTCATCTGCAAAAGACCAAAAATAACAAGTTAGAAAGATGATTAAAAATATTTCTGTGGTTGGAGTTATCATGATTGGTCGGAAAAGCCACAGTTTGGTCAATAGAGTGTCGACGTTTCGGATCCAAATCAGGATCCATCTTCAGTTTCCAAGCCAATTTCCAGTATTAAAAAACAAATCTTCTCATTATCTAAACCCAGGCTCATTGTCCTGAAGATGGGTCCTGATTTGGATCCGAAAAGTTAGAAAGATATTTAATTAACAAAACAACAAAAATCTAATCCTACAGACTTAGCTACAGAATCATCTGATTCTGTAGCTAGTCTAAAATAACATACAGGATCAGAATAGAAATTGAATCAAATCTTTTTAATAAAATCAAATTGAATTAACAACCAATAAAAAATCTTTTCATTTGAAAATGTTATATCATTTGAAATCTAATAGAATCAAATTTCAATAACCGAATAGAGAAATGGGCATACTCTATTTCGATTGTAATCGGGTAGATAGAACCAAACAGTTTAAAAAATCGTTTCATATCCAATTTGAAGAGTAATGCAATCAAACAAATATATGCAAACAATTGTATTTTCCAATAACAGAAGATACGATCAGATCAACACAGAATCGTTTTATAAAATTATCATAGCTGTCATGACATCAAACGATTCACACGACAGGTAGACCAATTCGAACAGGGACGAGAATCACTTCATAAAAAATCATAACCAAATTATTTTGACTTTGATTAGAATCGACACAAGTGATAATTGGTTATTGTAAAATGGGCAAATAAACTCAATTGGTTTTGAACAAAATCATTCAAACGAGTCATGACCAAGATTAGCATAGAAGTAAATCGTGAATCCGGATATAACCAATCTCATTTTACAAATCAAATTCAAACAGAGTATCAATCACCATTACGAATCCAACTGAATCATAGTCGAGCTAACAGTAAACCAATGCGAATTAACCGACTAAGTTTCTAGCATGGTCGTTATAAATTGAATCTATTCACGATTTGGGTGTGTTTTACAGAGACACTTTGGAAATGATCCGAATTGTATTCCTGTTGGTCGAAAGTCATATGGGACACAAAACCGTAATAATCAACCATATCAAAAGTATTGCCAATTATAGCGTATACATTATAACGAAATCGAAACGAAATGCGATTGTGTTCAAAATTGAAATATGAGAAATAGCTCCTGTCTAGAATAGACACAAACAACTTCAATTGACAACAGAGCATCCATTTTAGCTAAATCAAACAACTCAAATACACACCAAGATCAATCAAATCGATTAAATCCAATCGAAGCTAAACTGGGAAAACGAATTTCCAATTAGTCAAAGGAAGTCTATGTATAGGATACACACAATGTAACGAAACCAATCAATGCTGTGAACAGAGCTATTCAAAACCGAATTCGAAGTCGTTATATAAACTCAGACTATTTACAAAAATAATTCAAACATACCTGTGTGAGGCTGCTCAAATTATGCCAACTTAGAATTCACGACCGCTATAGCTGATTCCACATTTTTAAACAAGATAGAGCCTGTCGTCCTTTGTCTCTTATCAGTGGCTTGTAGCTTAGCCTTTTGACTGGTAAGCATTGCAACTTGGTCCTCCAAAGAGTGAATTCTGGACTGTAGAATCGGAACATCAAGATAATACCTCTCTAACCATGAGCCGCATTGATCACAGGGTGGCATTGTAACTTTAGACAGAGCAAGAGGGGGTTTGGATAAATGACCGCGGGCTTCACAAGGCAGCTTAATTCCTGGGTAGTTAGGGTCGTCTTGTAGGCAAGGAGGTAGGTTTGACACAAATTCATACGAGGGTTCGGCACACAGACCTTCATAATAGGGGTATTCGCTAGCCAAGAAATGCTCCACCTCTGAATCAGAGTCCTCACTCAATACGATAGGGTTTGGATCGATAGGAGGTTTCGTCTTGTTCCTTTCCATTCGAGAAATCAAACGAGCATTCTTTTTGCCTTTGGTGTTTACAGTGAGTTTCGCCTTAGGCTTTTTCCCCATAGGCTTAATAGTCTCAACACCCTTAGTCACAGAGTGGGGTAGGTCGATGGGTGAGTCGGGCAAGGGTTTAGGTAGAAGAATGCTATAGGGTACTGGGGTTACACCCTTGTTCTTTCTCACAACAGGTTTGTCAATCTGTGGAGGGTTCGAATCCTCAAACTCATTCCGAGCAAGGAAATTTCTCCAACATTCTCCATGTAGACTTAGATGACAGACCACAATAAGCTTAACCAACCCATAATGAAAAAGGCTACTATCAGCCTGATTTCTCTTGTACTTCTTTGACATTTTAAATAGACTTCTATGCAAATAATAGGGCATATTGAGCTGATAACCCATAAAAACCATAAGCAAATGAAGGTGGTGTAAAAACACAAACCCGTACATGCCTTCGCAGGTGACAAATTGTTTGATTATCATCAACAAATCATGCCAACGTTGTTTGAGCATAGTTGCTGGCAAACCTTTATCACAGGAGGTGATTTTTCCTGACTGGAAGAGCAATGTCCATAGGACCTCCTCTACTTTGCAATTATTGGACCATCGTTGTCCAGTGGCGGGCAAACCCATAGCAAGACTGATAAATTGTTCGTCAATTTGAAATTGAACATCTCCGACCTTGGCTCGACAGCCATCAAAGGTTAGAGAAAATTTTCGAGCTACGCAGAGGTTAAAACCCTCGAATTTTTGTATAAATGGAAGCCACCCATTCTCCTCGAGGTCACTGTGGGCACTGTCAAACATCAGCAGAGCCTGGATCCCATTGGGTTCAGCTCGGATGACCGGGGCCATGGTGCAAGCACATGGTAAGGGTTTGGTTTGAAATCACAAGTGCACAGGAGAAAATCTATTCAACCAAACAACAATGAACGATCAAAGGGGGAGCATTAATGTGCGCATGCAAGGGTGGTGGAGTTATTCACCGCCATGCAAAATAGTTATGGCAAAGTACAACCGATGAATTCCACCTCTGTCAAACAATCATAGCATAGTTCAAAACCATATCGTTTGGCCAACCAAAGGATTAAATGGTGAGTGTTATACCAGTGCACCAAATCAACTATAGTTTTCAAACCATTGCCATTTACCGTGAAACCAACACCAAATGTTAACAATGCACCATTGCATAAATGTTTTAATCAAAGGTTTTCAACCATTGTGCCAATAGATATTTATAAAATTGGCAAGCCTAGAGCCATAAAAAGTTTAACATAAGGATCACATCATATATTAAAAACAAAAATAAATCATGACCCCTATGCAATTCAATGAATCAATGAAGTATAAACCCATATGCTCAATGCCTCATAAACTTAATAAAATCAAGTTATGTAATCAAAATAAACTGTCCAAATGAGCATAGTTCCAAAAATCCTTTCAGTCACATAACGATAAACCAAAGGTAAGTGCCATAGAAAATATCGATAAAAGATGACGACAGTTCAGATAGTGATCACACAATGAGACCTCGAAAGGAGAAGTTTTCACTCTTACAATCGTGAAAACTTGACGAAAAATAAATGTGTAAATGTCGCAAGCAATGAAAGTGTCGTTTATTCGAAATTGCGACAAAACTTCTATGTTTGCAAGACATAGGTGTAGGCAACTTATAGACAATAGGAAAAAGTGAGTTGGCTGTCAACAATGGCGATACACTGGTAGAAGCAACTATCTCTGTCAAAAGAAACAAATTCATATTAGGACAACAAAGAAAATTTCAACTCAAAAATAACAACCAGAAAATTGTACTAACATCGTCATTAATCATTTTTTCCAGCAATGTTTTAAAAGATGAAAACCAATGACAGTCTTAAGATCAGCAAGTCACGATGTTATAGATAAAATATTCAATACTATTGGCATGGCCACTACTGCCAGCAGGCATCCATAGCCTCGACAGGGTTGCCATTTAACCCACTCTGATATCTGTATCTTGTTACGAAGTTATGGATCAGAATAAAGGACATTAAAGAGGTTTCTTTTCTTTTTTACAAATTTTCACATACCCGACATTGCTTCACTGCCAGCGGGCCTGTTCTGTACCCCGACGAAGTTTCCTTGGCGTCATGCTTGCATTTACCCACTGCCAGCAGACCTGTTCAGTATCCTGGCGGGTTTACAAGCATTTCCCACATCTCTTATTCATATTTTATTTTGTTTTTTTCAAAGGTATACAGTTGAGCGGGGTGACGCTGAAAATTTTAATATTTTAACATATTTTTTTAGACCTCATCAGGATTTTTAGCACTGTCCTTTTTTCAGCTCCAGAGATGTTTTATTTCTAAAACAACTTCCTATGACAGGGAGACATCTTTTTTGAGTCATTCCTTTACGGAAAAGGGACAGCGTAAAAAGACAATAGATGATCATGACAAACTTTGCTCAGAGATTGAAATCAGTAAACTTCTTTCAAACAACAGAATTTTCCAACACAGATTATCAATTTCAGCAATCTATCACTGATGTTTGCACAAATTTTTCAGAAGTTATTTAAGCGAAGAAAAATATCTTATCGTCTTTGTCTGAATGGCTCAGTATACAGGTATGTGTATTTTTCAAAAAACACAAAAACTGATAAATTCAAATCAAAATCAAACATAAAGAAAACGAAAGAGAAAAATAAAAGCAAAAATATATACATAATATACAAGGGTAGTTATCAAGCAAAGTATCTTTTTAGGGCTTGGCCATTCACCGGGTAGGTGTCAAGCTGCCCTTCGAGATTCTGCAATTGAAAATAACTAGGACCCAACTTTTTAGCAATTAAAAATGGTCCAAGCCATAAGTTTTGAAATTTGGTGTGCTCACCCTTTCCCTCGTGTGGTTTATCCCACTTCAAGACGAGATCACCTACTTCAAAATTCCTATCAAAAGAAGAATTAGAATCGAACCAGCTTTTAATCAATTGTTGATGTTGATCTAACTTACGCTTAGCTTGGGCTCTTACCTCTTCTAGCTTCATCAAAGCGTTAATGCAGTTTTCTAAAGGAGGACAATCTTCTTCTTGGACTTTTTGTGACAACTGAAGTGAAGGAAGAAGAATATGCGGTGGCAGAATGGCTTCTATGCCATAAATAAGAAAAAAGGGGGAGTTACCTATAGTGGCTTTGGGCGTTACCCTGTCATCCCATAGTGCATTCAACAGTGCATTGTGCCAATTCTTGTGATTTTCAGACACAATTCTCTTGATTATTTTGATCAAGTTCTTGTTTGTTGATTCTGCTAAGTCGTTTCCCTAGGGATAGTAACTAGCAGAATACTTCAACTTAATTCCTTTTTCCAAATCGAACTTAGTCATCTCAAGAGAAGAAAAGTATGAAGTGTTATCAAAGACCAGACAATCATGGATACTGAAATGAGTGATGATATTCGAATTTAGGAAGGCAATTACCTGACTAGTGTTGACAGTTCTTAGCGCAACAGCTTTAGACCATCGTGTAAAGTAATCTGTGGCTGTCATAATATACTTGTGTTGTTGCGAGGACGGGGGGTTAATAGGACCTATGATATCAAGGCCCCATTGCTGGAAAGGAGAATCCACTGAAACGGGTTGCAAGGGAAAGGCTGGCTTTTGTAACCGCCCTGATGCTTTCTGACAGATGATACATTTATGACACAAGGCATGGGCGTCCCTAAAAAGTGTGGGCTAGTAATAACTGGCTCTTAGAACCTTATGAGCAGTGGTGTCACCACTGAAGTGGCCACCAACTTCTCCTTCATGCAACTCGAGAAAAACTTTTTCTGCTTTGTCCTTTTCAAGACAACGCATCAGTACGCCATCAAAACTATGACAAAAAAGGATACCGTTAACCAGATGAAAGGAGGAAGACTTCAGTCTTAACGCTCTCCAGTGATATTGGGTGTCTTTCTTAATTAGGTTTTGCAAGGGTCTGACCATTTCAGAGAAGCTCGGGACAAATCTTCTCACGAAGTTAATTTGGCCTAAGAAAGACTGCATGGATTTCTTGCATGTAGGCGGGGGAAGTTTGGTGATAACTTGAGTCCTTTTGGGATCAATAATCATCCCATCACTAGACACAATGAATCCTAGAAGTTTACCCTGTTCTACTGCGAAGATGGACTTCTTGGGCTTCAGGGAGATGCCATATTTACAACATCGTAGTAGAACGACTTGTAAGTGAGTTAGATGATCATCTTTGTTTTTTGAAAATACAGTCACATCATCTAAGTAAACTACAACGGACTAATTGATTAAGCCTCGAAAAGTAATGTCCATTTCTCTCTGAAAGGTAGCATCGACGTTAATCAATCCAAAGGGCATTTTGCGATAAGCGTAAGTGCCCCACAGGGTACGAAAGGTAGTCTTTAGTTGGTCTGGCGGAGACATTAGGACTTGGTTGTATCCAGAGAAACCATCTAATAAAGAGAGCCTCTCGGAACCAGATACCTGTTGAAGGATATGCTCCATGGGTGGGACAGGATAGTTATCTTTGTCAGACGCTCTATTGAGGTTTCAGAAATCGACACAGAGTCGTATTTCCCCGTTTTTCTTCCGCACTGGGACAAGGTTGGACACCCATTGAGTGTGCCTAATAGGAAATATTATTTTAGCACTTAGGAGTTTATTCAATTCTTTTTCAATGGTCGGTTCAAGTTTGGGATGCATTTTCCTCAATTTCTGTTGGAAGGGTAAGGTTTGGGGCCTCATCGGGATGACATGCTGTATGATATTAGGATCGAAAGTTTTGAGATCATCATATGTCCATGCAAAGACATATTTAAATTCTTTGAATAATTTAATGAATGCAACTTTTTCTTGTCGAGAACATCCCAAGCCTAGATTGATACACTGAGGATTTTCACTAGTCCCTAAATTGACTTTTTCATAAGACAATGAAGAACTATTGGTTTTACAATTGACCGTTTTTTTAAATTTATCTTCAAAATCATAAAATTTTTCTAATCTAACTATGGATTTGGGTATCGAGTTTACCATATCCGATAGTACCTTGGGAGATTTCGGATCAGGTATTACCATAAAGTCGTGCAAATTGTCGCCGTGCGTGCGTTCATCTATCACTGTGCCTTGAAAGGTTTCTTCCATGTGCATAAAGTCAATGATTTGTTGATCATCGTCAAATACTCTCCAGTTAGTGATATTGTCAGGAACATATGGTCGAAACAATAGCTCCACGGGGAATGCATTTGGGGATAAGCCTCCTGCAGGAAG
Organism: Picea glauca; assembly: GCA_000966675.3. Lineage (NCBI taxonomy): Eukaryota > Viridiplantae > Streptophyta > Pinopsida > Pinales > Pinaceae > Picea > Picea glauca. Next base: position 266,535 of record JZKD02S1675252.1, read on the forward strand.
AAGTTTAGAAGCAACATTAGCTAGTAGATCTGCTTCGGCATTACTTGATCTAGGAATGGAATTTATATTGAATGCAGAAAATTTATTCATCAAACTCCATACCTCAGACTGGTAGCTTTTGAGATGCAGGGAAAGACAGTGTATAGAATCTCTTACCTGTATAACCACTATTTCAGAGTCACCAAATACAACCAGATTTTGAATGTTCATGTCCAGATATTTTCTGAGACCTTGCAGCAAAGCCTCGTATTCTGCAGTATTGTTAGTACATTCAAATTCTAGTCTACAAGCCATTAATGTCTTGTTACCTGCCGGATCAATAATGATGAAGCATGCACTAGCTCCTTCTTTAGACTTAGAACCGTCGAAATATAGAGACCAAAGTTGATTTCCATCGGGCTCATGGGACGATTGCATAGAAGTTGTTGGTTTCACATAGGCTAGGATCTCGGACTGTTGTTCTGGATTGATGATAGGTGAAGCCTCGGCCATGAAATTTTCGAAGAAGGTTTCCATCCCTTGGACCTCGGGTGAATCAATAGGAGGTGTATATGGTTCGTTGGGGTAGTTCAAATCCGTGACCATGAACTTAAGGTAACGCTCACAATTCACTTTAATCTTGTTGGGATTACCATTTTCTGGGAGCCATAAGTGAGACCAGTCTGTTGCAAAGTAACCATGTAGCTTCTCTGACCATTCCCTGCTCAAAAACAGACCATACACGTCTGGAATATCCACAATGATTATATCAATAACTTGATGAACCTTGGGGTTAGATGATAATCTAATCAATACATTCTTTAGTTTGCCTATAACTTTAACATTTGTTCGATCAAGTTGTATGATTTTTAGAGTAGATGGTTCCACTTCATCATTAATCTTTTGGCAGACGGACCAAGGCATCACATTGGATGATGCTCCTGAGTCCACCATACAATTATGAACATTTCTGTTGAAAATCTCGAAAGTTAAAAGAAAAGGAGGTACATTTTTGCGAGTACTAGGGGTAATAACTTGTAGCTTCTTACTCGCATTTTCTAATGCTACTTTATCTACATTATTTACATTATTTACAGGGACTACAGGAAGGCTTCGTTTCGCTTGAGGATCAGGATTATTTTTAGTGGAAGTCTTTGGCAGAACTTTGCTTTGCACAACCTTGTTACTATTTGAATTACCATTCTTGCCATTCTCTGAAATATTTTGCAACATCTTTTGTAACAAAAATGGAAACTTCAATAACTCATAAATAGAAATGTTAGCCCTTAACTTTTTAAGATCTTCAACAACATCATAATCTAAGTTGGGATTAACATTACTCTGTTTAGTCTCAGCTGATTTAGAAGGCTTTGGAGGTGAAGTTGTAGGGTTCTCGGTAGAAGGCTTGTTTGTTGTCTTACTCCTAATGTTATAAGGGTGAACAGTCTCGAAGTTAGCCTGAAAGAGGCTATCTGAGAAGTGTCCAAAGATGTTTGGAGAAGACTCTTCTTCTTGAATTGTTTCTTGTTCAACTACTTCCTAAGGGATATCAGGGGGTATCAAGTTATCTTGGGCTTCTAGAATTGTTTGAAGAGCACATTGCATACTTTCAAGATTAAGGCCCTCGGTGGTTGGACTAGGTCGGTTGGTAGGAAAAGGTTTCCGAAAAGGAGGTTTGTAGGGTCCTTTACTCAAGGAAGCTTCTTCAGTTGACCTTTTTAAGTCTGTAACTTGATTCAATAGTTTTTGAACAACTTTAGTTAAATTTTTCAAATCAGAGTTTTCAGGTTGTGTTTTACTTTGGGTGGGTCTGGAGAGAATTTAAATCTTCTTTTTGGGAACAGAACTAGCCTCTGTTTCATTGCTGGAAGAGTCCTTAAGGCTAAGTATGTCTTTTTCAATCTGGGTGGCCTCTTCGAAGGCTTCTAACAACGTATCTTTCTTAGATCGTTTAACCCATATAGCTATACTTTGATGTAGAGCTTTAGTGTAGTAAGCTATTATAAGACTTTCAGTAGGCATAGAATCTGTAGGGATTCGGTTTTTAAGTGTTAAGAATATTTTATTAAAGTCTTTAACTTTTTCTTTTGGGTTCATTCTTAAGCTAGAAAGATCCATGACCAGGACTTCCGAAGGTTTACCGTCTCCGAAATTTTCCAAAAAGCATGACTCAAACTTTTCCCAAGACACGATGGTGTGTGGTTGTTGGGAAAAGTACCATGTGGATGCATTACCCTCTAAAGTGTAAGGGAACAACCTACAGACAACGTCTTCATGTTCAACATTGCGGAGTCTAATGGCTAACATAAATTTTTTGATATGATCTTCGACTATTTGTTTTGAATCAGGATCAAACTTGGGAAGCCATTTCTCTGGGTGCTTAGGTAAAGGGTGTTGGGCTCCAGGTACAACTACAACATCCTGATCAAGCCAGGGTCTAGCAACGTTGTTCTAATTTTCCATAGGGCTAGTGGGTGTGGAAGGTTGAGAAGGTGAATTGCTTTCGTCAGACGAATCTCCTCCAGAAGAGGAAGGAGATGAGGGAGGTGGTGAAGGAGGTATCCCAGATCCTCCTGTAGCAGAATTTATGATTGTATCTGAAGGATTCACAGTGAGGTTAGTGTCATCTAATTGTTCTCTGATATCGGAGAAGTTCAAAGGTTGAGCTAAGGCACTGTGTGTTTTGATAAGAGAATGGTGTACAATCTCTTGTAGGTCACCACGTGTAGGATTAGGGGTTGTTGGCTCAACTATGATCCGAGGATCGTCGGTTGAAGTAGTTACTATTTAAAGGGGAATATTATCAAGTGAACGGCTTCTAGTCACTATAGGTGAGCGATTAGGGGGTGGAGGAGTCTTGTGACCGCCTCATGCCATTAATTAAGTTGGTTCCCTCCTTCTAGCGCCATTTTTTGATGCGCGAAACTGACCGTCCGTCAACTGGGAGAGTGGAGCCGGTCCGGGGTTGTCTAATAACCCAAGCCATTTGGAATGAACCACCCTGACGAGTTTAGCGGCTCTGTTGGTCGCTCTAAGTTCTTTAAGAGAACCAAAGAGAAAACTAATCTAAACTAACTAATCTAACTAAAACTAAATAAAACAAACTAAACTAACTAACAATAAATAAAACTAACTAAACTAACTAAACAAATTAAAATAAAACTAAACTAAACTACTAAATATTCTATTTACAATCTACTAATTAATATTATAATAACTCAAATCAACTATCTAATTACCAGCTGCAATATTACTTATTCAAAAAATGTACACTATAAACAACCTACAGATTTAATTAAATCCTGAAAAACTCATTATATTCTGCCCTAAGACAGCGAAATATGTTTTTGTTGATTTTTTATAAATAAGAAATAAAACATACTGAAATTAAATAATCTATTATACTAAACATATATATCTAACTTAAAATACTAACAAATATACTAAACAAATAAATGACAAACTGACCTGGAAACGCTCCCAATTTGTCCTGTGTATGATGACTTCGAAGCTGGTCGGAGGAAGTAAACTTGCACTGGTTGGTCCAGAAGCTTTTCGTAAACGATAGGCTGCGCTGCTCTTTGAGTTTATTTAAAAGACAAACAAGACATAAAAAAATCATAACAATTATATGATTTATAAATCTCTGCAATAAGGGAAACTTGTTATGCAAAAACTTATACTTAATGATCCAATCAATGAAGAAGAGAAATATGTGCTTCACAAATGGAATCAAGAAATTGCTATGTCTTTCTAATGCTAGAAGAAATCAGATATGGATTATAGTGATTGAATTATATCATTTGTACAAGATAAGATAGCTAAAGTAGTCGTTAACCAAATACAAATTGATACACATAACATGAAACAAAATATTGATATCATGAGAAGCTAAAGTTGTAACAGAACATCAAATTCTGCCTCAGTCTGTATTAAAATTCCATATCCTTGTTCTCCCACAAATGAGGATGAATATTATTACAAAAATAATAAGTATATATAAGTTTCTCCATAGGGTAAAAACTTCCATGTGGATAGTATCAAATTGTTTACATAATCTGGGAAAATATCCCCAAAATCAACTAAACTAGGAAATCAAAATGCAAGTAAAATATCTCAAATATCTCCTAACTGCTCATCAAATCCACTGCAATTTCGAATTCATCTGGAATAGACCAAAAATAACAAGTTAGAAAGATATTTAATTAACAAAACAACAAAAATCTAATCCTACAGACTTAGCTACAGAATCATCTGATTCTGTAGCTAGTCTAAAATAACATGCAGGATCATAATAGAAATTGAATCAAATCTTTTTAATAAAATCAAATTGAATTAACAACCAATAAAAAATCTTTTCATTTGAAAATGTTATATCATTTGCAATCTAATAGAATCAAATTTCAATAACCGAATAGAGAAATGGGCATACTCTGTTTCGATTGTAATCAGGTAGATAGAACCAATTCGAAATGATCCGAAATGAGTCACTGCAATTTCGAATTCATCTGCAATAGACCAAAAATAGCAAGTTAGAAAGATATTTAATTAACAAAACAACAAAAATCTAATCCTACAGACTTAGCTACAGAATCATCTGATTCTGTAGCTAGTCTAAAATAACATACAGGATCAGAATAGAAATTGAATCAAATATTTTTAATAAAATCAAATTGAATTAACAACCAATAACAAATCTTTTCATTTGAAAATTTTATATCATTTGAAATCTAATAAAATCAAATTTCAATAACCGAATAGATAAATGGGCATACTCTGTTTTGATTGTAATCGGGTAGATAGAACCAAACAGTTTTAAAAATCCCTTCATATCCAATTCGAAGAGTAATGCAATCAAACAAATATATGCAAACGATTGTATTTTCCAATAACAGAAGATACGATCAGATCAACACAGAATCATTTTATAAAATTATCATAGATGTCATGACATCAAATGCTTCACGCGACATATAGACCAATTCGAACAGGGACGAGAATCACTTCATACAAAATCATAACCAAATTATTTTGACTTTGATTAGAATCGACACAAGTGATAATTGGTTATTGTAAAATGGGCAAATAAACTCAATTGGTTTTGAACGAAATCATTCAAACGAGTCATGACCAAGATTAACATAGAAGCAAATCATGAATCCGGATATAACCAATCTCATTTTACAAATCAAATTCAAACAGAGTATACATCACCATTACAAATCCAACTGAATGATAGTCGAGCTAATAGTAAACCAATGCGAATTAACCGGCTGAGTTTCTAGCATGGTCGTTATAAATTGAATCTATTCACGATTTGGGTGTGTTGTACAGAGTCACTTTGGAAATGATCCAAATTGTATTCCTGTTGGTCGAAAGTCATATGGGACAAAAAACCGTAATAATCAACCATATCAAAATTATTGCCAATTATAGCGTATACATTATAACGAAATCGAAACGAAATGTGATTGTGTTCAAAATTGAAATATGAGAAACAACTCTTGTCTAGAATAGAAACAAACGACTTCAATTGACAACAGAGCATCCATTTTAGCTAAATCAAACAACTCAAATCCACACCAAGATCAATCAAATCGATTAAATCCAATCGAAGCTAAACTGGGAAAACGAATTTCCAATTAGTCAAAGCAAGGCTATGTAGAGGATACACACAATGTAATGAAACCAATCAATACTGTGAATAGAGCTATTCAAAACCGAATTCGAATTCGTTATATAAAATCAGACTATTTACAAAAATAATTTAAACATACCTGTGTGAAGCTGCTCAAATTATGCCAACTTAGAATTCACGACCGCTGTAGCTGATTCCACATTTTTAAACAAGATAGAGCCTTTTGTCCTTTGTCTCTTATCAGTGGCTTGTAGCTTAGCCTTTTGACTGGTAAGTAGTGCAACTTGGTCCTCCAAAGAGTGAATTATGGACTGTAGAATCGGAACATCAAGATAATACCTCTCTAACCACGAGCCGCATTGATCACAGGGTGGCATTGTAGGTGTAGACATAGCAGGAGGGGGTTTGAACAAATGACCGGGGGCTTCACAAGGTAGCTTCATGCCTGGGTAGTTAGGGTCATCCTATAGGCAAGGAGGTAGGTTTGACACAAAGTCATACGAGGGGTCAGCACACAGACCTTCATAATAGGGGTATTCGCTATCTAAGAAATTGTCCACCTCTGAATCAGAGTCCTCACTCAATACTATAGGGTTTAGATTGACAGAAGATTTCATCTTGTTCCTTGCCATTCGAGAAATCAAATGAGCATTCTTTTTGCCTTTGGTGTTTACAGTGAGTTTCTCCTTAGGATTTTTTCCCATAGGCTTAACAGTCTCAACACCCTTAGTCACAGAGTGGGGTAGGTCGATGGGTGAGTCGGGCAAGGGTTTAGGTAGAAGAATGCTATAGGGTACTGGGGTTACACCCTTGTCCTCGCTCACCACAGGTTTGTCAATCTATGGAGGTTTCGAATCCTCAAACTCATTACGAGCAAGGAAATTGCTCCAACATTCTCCGTGTAGACTCAGATGACAGACCACAATAAGCTTAACCAACCCATAATGAAAAAGGCTACTATCAGCCTGATTTCTCTTGTACTTCTTTGACATTTTAAATAGGCTTCTATGCAAATAATAGGGCATATTGAGCTGATAACCCATAAAAACCATAAGCAAACGAAGGTGGTGTAAAAACAAAAACTCATACTTGCCTTCGCAGGTGACAAATTGTTTGATTATCATCAACAAATCATGCCAACGCTGTTTGAGCATAGTTGTTGGCAAACCTTTATTATAGGAGGTGATTTTTCGTGACTGGAAGAGAAATGTCCATGGGACCTCCTCTACTTTGCAATTCTTGGACCATCATTGTCCAATGGCGGGCAAACCCGTAGCAAGACTGATAAATTGTTCGTCAATTTGCAATTGAACATCTCTGACCTTGGCTCGACAGCCATCAAAGGTTAGAGCAAATTTTCGAGCTACGCAGAGGTTAAAACCCTCGAATTTTTGTATAAATGAAAGCCACTCATTCTCCTCAAGGTCACTGCGGGCACTGTCAAACATTAGCAGAGCCTGGCTCCCATTGGGTTCAGCTCGGACGACCGGGGCCATGGTGCGAGCACATGGTAAGGGTTTGGTTTGAAATCACAAATGCATAGGAGAAAAGTTATTCATCCCAACAACAATGAACGATCAAAGGGGGAGCATTAATGTGTGCATGCGAGGGTGGTGGAGTTATTCACTGCCATGCAAAATAGTTATGGAAAACTACAACCGACGAATTCCACCTCTATCAAACAATCATAGCATAGTTCAAAACCATATCGTTTGGCCAACCAAAGGATTAAACGGTGATTTTTATACCAATGCGCCAAATCAACTATAGTTTTCAAACCATTGCCATTTACCGTGAAACCAACACCAAATGTTAACAATGCGCCATTGCATAAATGTTTTTATCAAAGGTTTTCAACCATTGTACCAATCGATATTTATAAAATTGACAAGCCTAGAGCCATAAAAAGTTTAACATAAGGATCACATCATATATTAAAAACAAAAATAAATCATGACCCCTATGCAATTCAATGAATCAATGAAGTATAAACCCATATGCTCAATGCCTCATAAACTTAATAAAATCAAGTTATGCAATCAAAATAAACTGTCCAAATGAGCATAGTTCCAAAAATCCTTTCAGTCACATAACGATAAACCAAAGGTAAGTGCCATAAAAAATATCGATAAAAGATGACGACAGTTCAGATAGTGATCACACAATGAGACCTCGAAAGGAGAAGTTTTCATGCTTACAGTCGTGAAAACTTGACGAAAAATAAATGTGTAAATGTAGCAAGCAATGAAAGTGTCGTTTATTCGAAATTGCGACAAAACTTCTATGTTTGCAGGACATAGGTGTAGGCAGCTTATAGACGATAGGAAAAAGTGAGTTGGTTGCCAACAAGTTTTGGGCAGATGCTGTAGATACTGTTGTTTAATTAATAAACAGAGGACCTTCAAGCTCTTTGGATGGTAGAATTCCAGAGGAGGAATGGACAGGAAAAAAGGTAAACTATTCTTTTT
>JZKD02S1675252.1:278892-289666 GCA_000966675.3 Picea glauca
TGACATGCTACTATGTCAGTGTGTGCATTCAAAAGATAAAAATATTTGGTAAATATAACATGCCTCTAGCCTTTACCACACTTAGTGGTAACTTAATCCTATCAATGCACTTAAACAATACCATGCATCATAGCTTAAAATTCAATTTGGGAAAATTATTACCTGGATTTCCCTTTGGAAATTATACAACATAATTTCCAAAAGAGAGATACTTACCTGCAGGGATGCCATTAAACTAGTTTAATGCTACTTGATTAGTTGATGACTATATAAGTTCTCATGCTTCCTTGTCATCCTTATAATTCAATATTCCATCCTTATGTTGCTTCCATCTGTGTGCAACAACATTATCAACAACACTTGCAAACATGCAAGCATTATCACCTTATGGTTGTCCCAACAAGCCATAAAATACTTGCTACTACAGTAATTGCAACAACTTCTCTCTTCCTGTATCATCATTCCTTGTTTATCCCAGAAGTATTCCATTCTCCTGGATTCCTGAACCTTCAAGTGCTCTTCACTGTAATTATTGTGCATGAATATTTCTGATCTAAGCACTTTCTAGCCAAAACACTCTTGGCTGCCTTTGTTTTTCCATCCGAATACTAAAATCATATTAACCTTTAGATTTTATTTATTTCCTGGATCCATCTATCCCAACTCATACTTGGATGAATTATGATTCCAATTTTCTTGTCTTATAGACTTTGGATCTCCAACATCCACTTATTTTTCAGATCCATCTGATCCAACTCCTACATGACCCAATTCTATTTCTAGTCATGTTTTTTGAGTAACCTTGGACAGTTAACACCAACTTCCTTCTTGAGGTACTTGATTTATCTCTTCCTTAACTGATCATATCAGCACTTGGATTTGTTGGTTGTCTATTATTTTCCCTTATCTTGACCAATCTAATTTCAACCTGCCTTGCACAATCCAATTCTATCATGCCATAAATAATGCCCTTCATACCATGCTTCCATTGTGCACTCTTGTAACCATAAGGGAATCATTACTCTAATTTCATAGCTAATCCATGGATATGATGCACTTCTTACCCAGTATGCAATAATCCTCTTTCTTTATCTTATTACTGTCATTCAGGTAGTCAATTCCTTTTATAATAGATTTGACTCCCATGTACTGCTTAATCTGTATATTGGTTTCTTTGGGAGTGAATTCACTTTCACTAATTCATTCACTACATGATCCATTCCTATTTCTGGATTACATTGAATACTTGACTAACATGAGAGGACTTTTTGTAGTGGCTTCCAAAGAATTTATGGTTGTGCCAAGATTCATATCTTGACATTTTGTGGTCTTGGCTTTTGATCATCTTCTGAAATATTTTTTCATAGCACTCTTTCCCTGAGTACCTCTGCTTAAACCACTCACCTATTAATAACTCAAATTTTTTAACTATGCAAAATCTTTTTAGATAGGACCCAAGTCTTGAGAATTTAGCAAGAACTATGTCATCGCAGAAGCTTGATATTTTGGAGGACTGGGAAAACCATTGTGGTTTTTAAAAATAGATGCGTGGTACCTCCAGAGATACATCGAGGTGAAGGGCGGTTTTCCGAAACCACTTTCGCCAAATTCTTGATGTCATGTGTTTCAAAATGTCAAAACCACCACTCGTGGGACAGACGACGGCTAGTCACATCACCTCGTTTGACTCGTTTGGTACTTCCCATCCATAAGATCTCAGGTGAACGTTGCCATGTAACGAACACAAATGTTAATCATTTGAAATGGATTAGTCAAGCATGGAAACCAACACACTTATGCGTAATCATGTCTGTGATTCATGATTAAGACTCTATAACTACCAATTCTCAAGTATGGAGGCATCATCTTATCCATAAACGGAGTAATATCCAAATTTTCTCGACCTTTTGCTCTCTGTAAAAGCATTTCGGTGTCCACAAAGTTGAGGTACATGGAAAAATCTAAATCCAGTGAGACTAGTTCTTCAGACAACATGGTAGATTTTCCTGTGAGTAAGGAGGAAAGAGTAATTGCGCATATAATAGCGACTAAGTTCCACATAGATCCTACTACAGACTCTAAACTAGAAGTCAGGTTAAATCTCATTATGAAGGATCTGGTCATCAACAGGCCAGTTGTCAAGAAGAAACAGAGAAAGCGCCAGAAGAAAGAAACTGTAACTGGTATGGCTGAAAGGATTGAAGGGAATCAACCGGTATGGTTAGATACCCTAAAGGAGGAGATCGCTAAGATGAAGTGAGTCCTCAAATAAAATTAAGTACATTTCAGAAAATTTTTGGATAGCTGGTAGTAGAGGGAAGGGACCCCAGAGATGATAGACCTATTCTTAAACGATCTCTTTAAAATAGGGTAATTTTTATTTTAAAGCATTCCCTATTTTGTAGTCTTATCTCTACTTTTAGAAATATGAAGAGGTCCGAGCATTTCGAATTCTACAAATAATTCCTCTATACATACATACATACATATATATATATATATATATATATATATATATATATATATATTATTTCGTGGAAGAAAAGGGGAAAGGAACCTGCCCTCTGTGAAGAAAGACTTTTTGTAATTTTGGGATTAAAATGAATATATAAAAGTAGAAATGGATTTTGGATTGTTTATGAAATATTCTGACTGGTGGTAATACGAGCCTTGTTTTCTTTCATAGTATGTGTTTCTTGTAAGCTTATATTTCACTTTCATCTGTTTGAATCGGAGGAATATAAAACCTAGAAATCATCTCTAAGATGCTCTCGTCTTAGCAATTTAGACTATATTAATTTCTTCTGAAACCAACTTTGAATTCATTTTAAATAATGCTCCGATGTGGTTGTGTGTTTCTTTTTCCTCTAATACCATGAAAATTTTCTATTAAACTCAGACTCATTGCCTTAATTAGCCTTCTTCTCTTGATAGCTCAATGTTCCGATAATGCATTGTTCATTCCAGACTCCATATCCTAAATTTCATCTTCGTTCCTCCAGTCATTCAACAAAAAAACCCAAAACAACCAAATCTAGCCAATGTTTTCTATAGATGTACCCAGTGACACAAGAGAGCCCTAAAAAACGCGCTGCAAAAAGGTGTTGTTCAAACGATATAAATTGTCGTAGAAATTTGTTGGTTTCTATTATTCTTCACCCTCCTAACAACTTCGCGCTCACAAATTTCGATCTGTGCACCCGTATTTTCCATGTGCTGGAATCCTCACAAGGTAAATCGTCCTTCATGCACTTTAAGACCACTGTGTATCACTTCATTGTCGCGCCAATAATTTGCGTGCACTTTTGTGTCGCGCACCAATAACGTGTGTGCACTACTTTTGTGTTGCATGCCAATATCCGTTGCATGCAATTTTGGTTCTTGCATTGATACCTTTTGCACACCGTTTTTGTATCACACATTGATATTCCACATGCATTTCTCTCTATGCATTGCACCATGTCATAGTTCAATATGCCCCCACTATGCACAATAATCTGTACGCACCATTGATTACACTGTCGTGAGACAACTTATACTCATACTGTGCACACACCCACAAAACTCCTATATGCTTTGCAATACTATGCACAACATGTGCACCATTACTATGTGTGTGCACACCATGCAATGTTAACTTTAGTGCGCGCACTCACACACCAATATTTTTCTGTGCGGCGTCAAAGTTTTCTGCGTGCACCCTCACACCATATTTTTCTCGCGCAGCACCAAAATTTAACGCATGCATCAACACACCAATACCTTGTCATGCAGTGCCAAATTTTACCTATCCCAAGATTTTCACCACGCATCATGCATTTTTAGTGCGCCCACCTGTGCACATTCACCTTTATGCACATCAAATCCTCGTGAACTCCGCTGCAAAAATTGGGGCTTTTACCAATTCGCCATAAACATTCTGCAACTATCAAATTCGTTCAATTTCACCCCGATAACACCAGTTCAACCTCTATAACAACAGATCACTGTGGGTTGACATTTTTGGAACGAATTTCCCCAAAATCAATTCCCGAATTGAGAATTTTATTTACTATTCTCGCTCCAACTATCACGGCTTCACTATAACTTCAAAATCGACCAATTCCAGGTTCGAATTTGCTAGAGCGGATATTAAAACAATAATATATCACCACTTGGCCGAATTTATCCATTTCCCCATGAATTTACCAACTCAAATTGGGGTTTTTTCCCAATTTCAGTATCATATTGTAGTTAGATGCTCTTCAACTCGAAATTTGGCCATTTCGAAATAAAACCTCAGTGAAATTTCGTCGAAATTTGGCCACTTTGAAATAAAACCTCTGTGAAATTTCTCTTTAACTCGACTTGTCTCACACATTCAGGCTCAATGTTGAAACCAAAGATTGGATACCAATTTGTAACATCCCCAGCCACCCACAGGCCGGGAAATGCCACTCCAGAACATTAGAAATTTTTTTCTATCATCCTGAACCAACCATGCTAGGCCATGCTACGCCATAGAACACATCCGTTCTCTATGGGGAACATACTCTAACATACTCAACATCCAAAATGAACTATGTCAGATACAATTTTTCCTAACTATGGAAGCTTTATATATAAAACATGAACAGACAAATACGTTATGTAAATGCACAGATTCATACTGAAATAACAGTAAATTCATACATACAACATATACATGAAATACCCATAAATATAAATATAGTTATAAATCATGCACAAGGTAAATCCATAAAACTGAACACAGAAATAATAATGCATCATGTAAATTTATCACACAGTTGACACTTATCTTGGTAAGAATATCACCAACTACGGGAAGACCTTCCATGAACCTCCTAGCCTTAGACCACACTTTTCATCACTCTCAACAGTGAGTCACCCCCGAGCTGGGACTAAACTCCACCTGGGTAAAGGGTTCCTGACCAGGCTAATGGCTCATGGAAAATACGAAAGACTCCATCACAGGTGCTTACTCAAACTAACAGCCTACAGTCTCTCATTCCCCACATGCCTATCCCACCTAAGGAAGTGTGCACCTTATCTTCTCAACAAACCCTCGGCTACCCCACTTCCCTTCCAAGGCTTCAGCAACAGGCTGGACAGGAAATCTCAAATCCCTGTAGCTGTAGTTCAACACCTTCAGGAAGTCAATTCCCAGTAATTCTCTCACCCAGAGAGAGATTTCACATGGTCCTGACAACCTGCCTCTTCATTCCATCTTCCAGCTAACCAACTACACCAACCTCTGTGGCCATGGATACGAGTTCGGTATAGTGAAATATAGTATGGAGGATGAATGACTGTGTGAGTGAAAATGGTCATGGCCCCATGGCTGACTGATCGAAAGAATCATGGAAAAGATGATGGTAAGAATGATGGGGTAGTGTGAAAATGAGCTAATTCCCCACAATAAGTATGCATGTTCCCAACTTGACACTTGTCATGTTGGGAGATACTTTGGCCCACTTGTCCACAAATTTAGAACTTAGGATAAAATAATTATCCATACTTTATGATTTAAATAAATATTAATATAATATTCATTTTTTGGCTCAAGATCCCTAGCTTATCCATTTTCCTTAACTTTTAGGCCCCACCCTTTCCCTAACTAGTGGATTTTATTCCCCCATGTCTTTTATCCTGGACGGTCTGCACACAGCCATGTATTTTATATTAAAAATGAAACATGTACAAAAACAGGCGCACTGGCCTTTAACATCTAGGCTCTCTGGCCTAATCAAAACATAAGCATCCTAGCTTATAATAACTGGCTCACTAGCCTATAAAACATATCATATACACAAAGTCTCATTGGCCTCACAATTGTGCGCAATTAGGATGCCGCGAGCGGTGTCTGGAATGTGCAACATCCTCATTTTTACTGCGCAGTACATGCACACACTACACCATGGAAAATGTAAGACAAAATATATAAAACAACTCACCAGCTTAAGTAAATTATTACATTTGTTGTTGCAGTTCTACCTGGGGATATTACACCAAGAATAAGGAAAAGGGAAAATAAATTATCAAGCACATGTGGAAGAGGAAGAGGAATCTCCTCCCTCAAAGAAAGCTTTAGTAGAAATTGAGGATTATGTACTTTAAGTTGAATATAGTTTATCTGAAGAAAGATAGAAAATGGTGGAGTTTGTGGAGCCTCCCCACACAAAAACAAAAGATAAGTATTCATGTTATTTTTTAGTATCTTTTTTACTTTAATACTTTCTCATTACAAGTTATATTTTTGTGAGAACATTAATTAACCTCGTTTTACTTCAATGTCTATGTAGAATTATGAAGGAAGTATCAAAGAAGAGGATAACGAAAAAGATAAAATACTTATTTTTGGTATGATCACTCATGAGAGTGACAAAGGTATGTGTTTAGCTATGATAGTAAGGAAAAGTTTGGTAATTTCATAGCTAGAGTGAAAAAGAGTTCAAAAATCTTATTCATGATTAGGGTTTCAGATGTGTACATGGTTGAACAAGTTTTACTTAAGAAAAGATGTGTACTAATCTGATAGAAATCATGATATAGTTTTATTTGATTATTGTTTATTGTTACTGACCAATTGACTAAGTGACATATCTCAAAAAGCATATTGTAAGTAATTTTACAGGTCTCAGAAGAAAGAAATGATGCCTTGACTTGCAGAAGTTAGACAACATGACAAGGTCTTATGATATGGTGACGTTCAATAAAGACCAGACAATATCGAATATTTATATAGGAGCAGGAGGCTCCTAAAGATTCATAACAAAAATGTTCAAGATGAAGAGAAAGATGGATACTCAAATATAGTTGACGAGATGCAGGTAACTGCAGGTTGTTCCAATACTGTTCTCATAGATGCAGAGGGAGCAAGTTGATCCAGTATAAATACAAAAATAAAGAAATGTTTGAACTCAAGAAGGCCCCCAGGATATTAGAGAAGGAAGAGACCTACCTAGAGAAGGAAGAGACCTTCATGGATAAGGGGAATGAGAAATTTTCCAAGGTTGGCCTATGTCCAAGTGTTGATTTTAGGATACTTTGGGGACATGCTATAATACCCTCATAGAGAGGAGTGTGGATGTTTCTCCAAGGGGAAGCGGGAAGATACTCTACTTTGGCCAAGGATTGAGTAGCCTGGAACACAAACCTTGACCATGTGGAATGGTTAGTTGTCTCTTGAGGTTTTTGGTGTGATCCTGCCTGAATCATGGAAAGGGAGTCTAGTCTTGCCCAGAATAGCATCTTAGCTTCTCTAGATCATGTGGGATGACTAGGAGTGAATCTATGGTAGTAATCCTCCCCAGTGGATGGGTGAGATAGATGACTACAAGATAAGGGAGAACATAAGGAATGGAAAATCTCATAGAATGTCTTTTGTGTGAATATAAGATATGTTCTGTGTGAAGATAAGAAAGAGTATTTTTTGCATGAAGATGAAATAAAGAAAGTGTATCTTCTGCATGAAGATAAAGAGAACAAAAATAATTTGATATGGATTCATGGAGAACTATTCAATGATCGTCATGCGAAATGACCAAGTGGATTATATCGATGCCTCCTTTTTCCCAGTTGATAATGTCATCTATTTGATGTTGTTGCCCAGTTGATGATTTTTCCCAGTTGATGTTGTTATCCAATTGATGTTTTCCAATTGATGATGATTATCCAGTTGATGATGTTGCCCAGTTGATGATGTTGTCCAATTGATGATGATTATCCAATTGATGATATTTTCTAGATAATATTGTTCAGTTGATGATGCAATCCAGTGACCTGTCAAAAGATAAAGAATATCCTTCTTGTTAAGAGGGAGTGTTAAAATATTGTGTAACATCAAAGAATATTCTTATCCCATTTTGTGGATAAAGAAAAAGCTAAAATATATATATTGACAAGTCGGCCCTATTGTGCCTAGACAAGACAAATATAAATTGGTAAAGTGGACAGGTCGTCCATGACCTAATTATTGTGGGGGAACATCTTATATTTATAATAGGCCTAGCACCTCATTTGTACAAACACTCATCAAGCTCTCTCTATCAAGTTCACAAGTCTAAGAGTGGCGCAACTACAAGGAGAAGTGACGCAACTACAAGGAAGAGTATCTCCATAAAGGTGAAGGTTATCTTAGTGAAGGACTATCTTGGTATAAGTGGTGAGCTACTATGTTCTGGTTAGGGTTTCTGGTGGTTCTTTTGTTTGGTGAGATCTCTCTTGTGAGAGACATTGTACTTGGTTATTGAATCTATATTAAATAAGTTTTGTTGGGTTTTCTTCCCCTTGAGGGTTTCCCAAGATAAATGCTCGTGTACTCTGTGATTGTGTTTCTTTAAGTAATATCCTTATTATGTTGTTTTTATAATGAAGATTAATAATAACATATTAAGAAATAAAATTTAACAATTTGGACATTCTTTACTTCTCCTATTATTCTTGCTTCTTCGAGTACAGTTTTCAAGGAAATCGTTTCTTCTCTTAGTTTCTCAAAGTTTTGTAATTTTTTCTTTAAGATTACAAGTATATTTTCACAACTACCTAATTCACTTCTTCATTTTCTATGTGTGTCTTTGAGCTTGCTATTTTCAATATCAACATGCTTAAATTTTTAAGATTCTCATCTTCTTGTTGAATCATTTATGCTTCATGATTTTCTTATTCTTCATCGAAATTATCTTCTTTAGTGTCATCTCTTTCAATCCTTGGATGAGGACATTCAAATTCAACATGTCCAACTCCTTCACAATTAAAGAAAAAGAACTAGCCTCTATTTTCTTCTTTGAAATGTGAGATGTTGTAATTTGCTTCAACTTCTTCTTCTTCTACTGCTTCTTCCCTTGCATAAAGGTCTTGTACCTTGTCCCAAAGATCTTTTGCTGATGCACATGATCCCACCTTGGATTTCACCGAATCTGTCAATCCATCTAGGATGGTATCTATTGCCAATTTGTTGATCGTTTTTGCTTCTTTCTGAGATGCAGTCTTTGGTTTATTCAAAGCATTGTATCATGAAGCAACTAAGAACCAAACATATTCCCCAAGATATTTCAAGTATGTTTCCATTATATTACTCCAGTATTCAAAATTTCTTCCATCAAATGGTGGAATCCCATTTGAAATTTTGTCTTCGATTTTTGCTTAGGATCTTCCTTCCAGTGGTTAAAATGTACTGAAGGTAGCCTGCTATAATACCAATTGTTGATACTAAGAGGGGGGTGGATCGGTATCAAGTACAATTTAAAAAAAAAATCAACTTATACTTAAACCATTCAATTATATCCAATGAACAATGAACAATAGTATAATAGTTGCACCAATACACCACAATACAGCATGCACAATATATGAGAAATAATCAATAGTTATTGTTTAAGGGAAGTAGTGACTTCCAAGGGTAGCTACAGCTTCCAAATATAAAGAGAGGGATAAACATGCAAGAGGAAGATACAATCCTCCAATATAAATAGAGGGTTGAACTCTCCATCCTTGCACCTTCCTTCCACCCAAGAATATATGAGAGATATTAAAACTTTACATTAAATCATCACCATCAACCAACCATCACATAGAACATGATAATGCTTCTTGAAACTTCTTCAACTTATGAAATTCTTCAATTCTTGGAATAATTTGATCCTATATATAATATTACTCAATGTATTCTCTAAAAATCCTCCAGGTTTCACTCCTTGAATCCTCCCCAAAAAGAATTTATAGAGACAATGGTAGACCTTATTCAATTTTGGTTTATTCGGGAGAACAAACTTGTACAGAGTGCCCCATGCTCAATATTTAACATCAGTTTTGGAAACTCCCACACAAGAAACTAATTCCCTTAATATTTCCAATAAAATTTGTCTCACTTCATTTGGATTATCTATGAAGAAGTTATGACTATTTTACCCGGAACACATGTTTATGACTAGCTTCAGGACTAGTCAAAAACCCTATCTTCCACAGAGTGTATCTCCACAATTATAGCGAATAAAGAGATGAAATGTTTACCATAGGTACCTAGATATGTCTTCTCAATACAATATCAATTTCACCATATGAATCATTCTATAAAAAAAATTATAGCGAAAATGGTAAGATGACCTGTAAATAACATACCTTAGAACACATCACCAAAAGACTTCATCCTCCCTTGAAATCCGACCTTCTTTACTTCAGATTCCCTCTTAAATTCGAATTGTGTCTTTAAAATGAATGTATAATGATATGTATTTATACTCTTTATGTCACTTCCTTTTAACATTAGGTCTAAACTGACACTTTCTTTTTTTGTAATTATTTTCTTTAATTATCTTTAGGGTCGACCTGTGCTTCCTTCTTCAATTCACGTTGTCATCTTCAAAAATTCATTTCTCGTCAACCATGAGGATCCACGTGAAATTCCACCTACCATCAGAAACAACATGATGTATACTATCCATCCATGGGTTTTTTGTCTGCATGTGCATTGTCCTTCATGTCCAAATACCTTCATCATGTTAGGATATTTAGACACTTAGGAGTTAGTTAAGATCTACTTGGTCTAATATTTCGTTAGTTAAAAGTGTGTTTCTTTAGTATGCATTAGTATGCATTTGTAGTTAGGCAATTCGACGGTCACGATATGTTCCCGACATAGAGTGATCCGACGGTTCATAGTCTCCTCGATCTTAACGGCCATTGATCCATGGCTTAACACCTGATTGGTCCATGATCTCTATTTAAATAGCATGGAGGGTCATTTGCCGATGATCGATTGTGAGAAACTCTCTTG
>JZKD02S1675252.1:306311-321379 GCA_000966675.3 Picea glauca
GGCTTAGCCCTAGCCCGCGGTCGTATCCGCCATATCATATGACCCAATGCAACGGTTGGTGCGTGCGTTTTGGTTTTAATTTTGGTTTAAACGGTTGTTACAACCAAAACTACCCGCCACTTGTTACTTTGCTATTCGCCTATGGGACAGAGCCCCATTTGAAATTGTGCATGGTCACATGACCATATGACTTCGGCCTTGGCGGTTAAGGGCTAGGTGCGCCCGTAATCATCCTACAGTTCGCATCGTTTGTGTGGTTGCGTCCGTTGCCAATTTTTTACGCTTTAAATTGTGTGTGGGCTAGGTTGAGCCATGAGGGGTGCAATTTGTAGATGCAGAGACAACAAGCTTGAAGGGGGGACTTCCAAGAAGCCTAACTTCTTCAATTTTTGGCCAAACGAGGTGCCGAAAAAGCCCAGCTAGGGGTTTTTGGACGTTCTGAAGCCATTTGAGCAGTCTATTTGGTAGTTTTAGCATTGTAAAGCACATTTTTGAGAACTTTGAGAAAATAATACAAATGATCCATTGGAAGCTGGACCATGAGATGTAGCCCAAGAGAGGGGTGAACTCCTTTATCATTTGTTGTGTTATGTGTTTTTTGTTCATTGATTATGTTATTGTTTATATGCATCTTGAATGAGTAAATCCTATTAATGATGTGTTGCAAAGTTGATCCATTTTCTTTTAACACAAAATATTTAACTTGCAAATATTTTCAAGAATACAAGTCTTCTTCATTTTTAGATCAACAATATCAAGAGAGGTTTGACCTCTCAATCCTTTCCCCTTCCTTCTACCCAAGAATATATGAGAGATAATAAAACTTTACATTAAATTATCACCAACAAACAACCATCACATACAAATTGATAATGCTTCCTAAGACTTCTTCAACTTATGAAATTATTCACTTCTTAGAATACTCTGATCCTATATATAATATTACTCAATGTATCTTTGAAAATCCTCCAAGTTTCACTCCTCAAATCCTTCTAGAAAAGGAGTTATAGAGAAAATGGTAGACCTTATTCAATTCTAGTTTATTCAAGAGAGTGAACTTGTACAGCATGTCCCGCGCTCAATATTTAACATCATATTCTAAACTTAGTACACAGGAAACTACAACCCTTACTCTTTCCAATGAAATTGGTATCACTTCATTTGGATTATCTATGAATAATTTATGATTGTTTTACTTGGAACACATGTTTAGGACTAGCTTCAGGACTAGTAAAAAACCCTATCTTCCACAAAGTGTATCTCCAAAATTATAGCAAATAAAAAGCTTGAATTTTTACCACGGATACCAAGATACTTCTTCTCAATATCCTCCAAATTTCACCATCTGAATCATTCTAGAAACAAAGTTATGGCGAAAATGGTAAGATGGCCTGTAAATAACATACCTTAGAACACATCACCAAAAGACTTCATCCTCCCTTGAAATTCGGCCTTCTTTACTTCAGATTTTCTCAAAAAATTGACTTATATCTCCTTGTTCATTAATAAACTTGTGTTTGTTCAAAAATGAATGTATAATGAGATGTATTTACACCCTTTATGTCACTTCCTTTTAACATTAGGGTTGGGATGTAGTTTATGCTTCAATTCACATTGTCATCTTCAAAAATTCATCTATCCTCAATCGTGAGGATCCACGTGACATTCCACATACCATCGGAAGAGGCATGAATTATATTATCCACCCATGGGTATTGTATCTACATGTGTAACTTCCTTCATGTCTATCTACTTCGATCAATTGTGGGGTCCAAAATCCAACAGCTAGGGTTAACATCAATGACTACAACCAATGACTAGGGTTGACATCAATGAGAAAAACCAATATTCCAACAAAGAGGAGCTAGTTGGAATTGTTGGGTGGCCACGCATATCCACCTGGATCAATCCTCCCCCCTTAGAAAGAAATGGACTCCATTGCGTTGAGTTCCCCCATCAGGTGAGGAAACTTCTACTGTGTTTGGCCCTAGGTGAGCCACTTTCCTTGGTGTAAGAGTTTCCATGCCTTGACAACCCAATAAATTTGGATCCTCTGCTAATGAGCTCCCTTGACCTATGTGTCCACTATATGATCAATGGATGATTGTTCCATGTAGTCAGGTCTGAGCTCTATTGGTGTCAGTTTTTGTGTGATCTCTGAGGTGTCCAATAATGGTGGAAAATATGGTAGAAGAGGGTCCACATTGAACACTAGGTGAAGGGCAAGGAAGGGTGGAGTGTTGAGCTCAAAATCATTACTACCCACAACCTTGGTGATAGTGTAAGGCCCATAGCGAAGTGGGCAGAGCTTCCAATGGGTCCCTATGAGATGCTCCTTCTACAAATGTAACCATACTTTGTCGCCAACCTGAAAATGGTGTGGTACCCTATGTTGATCATGGCGCTTCTTATACTTAGCATTTGATTTATGAAAAATCGCCCAGACTTATTGGTGGGTGTGATGAATGCACTTTATGAATCTAGTGGCTTTGTCAGTCTCAAACTAAACATGGGAAGAGTCTATCTGTGTGGTGGAAAGAGGTAGTGCAACATTAATGGGACCCAAGGTTTGGAATCCAAGCCCCACCTGAAATGGGCTATGGCTAGTGGAGCTATGTAGAGCCATGTTGTAACTATGTTGAACATAGGGGAGACTCTCATCCCATGTACATGGATGATTAGAATTTTGCATGCGCAGGATGTGCACAATCATCTTATTAACGACCTTTGTTTGGTCATATGTTTGGGGGTGGAAAAAAGTGGATTTAGTGAGCTTGGTGTCCAACAATGACCATAGACGCAACCAAAATGTGTTGAGGAACATGTTTTCCCAGTCAGAGATGATGGTTTGTGGTATCCCAAAATGGACCCACACTTGTTCGAAGAAGAGCTTGGTCATATCTACCGCTGTGATATGTTTCTTGCAGGATGTGAGGATGAACATCTTCGAAAACCGATCAATGACCACAAATACACAGTCATTTCCTTGCTTGGTGGACGAAAGGCTAGACATGTAATCCATTGAGATGGATTCTCAAGGCTTCTCGGGAGTAGGAATATGGTTTTATAAGTATTTCTTATTGATGGTTGGCTTGGAAATAACACAAGTAGTGAAATATATGATATACTTGATGACGTCTTGTTGAAGTTTTGGAAAATAAAAATGTTTCTAAAGAACAACCACAGTTTTCTCCATGCCAAAATATCCTGCCATATGACTGTAGTGGGTTTCCCAAATCAGATTTGCACACTCTCTTTTAGGAACAAAAAGATGGCACATATGGAATAATAGTTCATCCTGGATGTGAAAATCAATTACATTCACACCTGCACCCAAGAGCTGATAGGTGGTGGCGAAGTCTGGATGTTGCTAATAAATTTGGGGCCACTCAGATGCCTCATGTCCACAGGAATGGAGCACAATGGTGAGTGCAGCCACATGAGGTTGACTGGCGCATTCAAAAACACGATTTGAGATCCTTGTCTTACACTTGATGTTCATATGGAACAACTGGAGGTAGGTGGACCACTTCTGATGGTGGTCGTTCTGCAATTTTCCATGTTTCTGTATGAACTACAGAGGCTTGTGATCAGTGTGGACGATTGTCTCCTTTCCTAGAATGTAATGTTTCCATTGACGACATGCTTGTACAATAGAATACATGTCCTTGTCATAGGTGGGGTATTTTTGAACACTATATGAGAGTGTCTCACTATGGTATTCCACTAGATGATTATGTTGAGTGAGAACTATGCCTACAACATAGTTAGATGCATCAGTCTCAATCTTGAATGGTTGTTGTAGATCAGACAAGGAGAGTATTGAAGCTACGCACAAGAGATTCTTTAGATCATCAAATTCCCATTGTTGTTCCTTCCCCCACATGAACGTTTCCCTTCCACCACCCTTGGTCACCTAGTTAAGGTCCCATGCAATATGGGAGAATCCCAACATGAATCGTCGGTAGAATTTGGCTAGTCCCAAGAAGCTCTGAATCTCAGTTAGTGTGGTCGGGGTTGGCCAGTCACGAATGAATTGTATCTTAGCTGGATCAACATGTACCCCATGCTCATCAAGAATGTAGCCCAATTATTGGATTATTTTCACGCCAAAAGATAATTTTTCCAAGTTGGCATATAGCATGTGCTATCGCAAAGTGCTCAAAACCTGTTGAATATGCCGCATGTGCTCCTCCCAAGTTCTATTGAAGATGAGAATTTCATACAAATATACCACCACAAAAGAGTTGGTGAAGGGTCTCATTACATCATCCATCAACCTCATGAAAGTGGCTGGTGCATTTTTTAATCCAAAGGGCATGAACAACCATTCGAAGAGGCCTTCTTTAGATTTGAAGGTTGTCTTCCATACATCAGTTGGTTCGATGGGAACCTAGTGGTATCCATACTTAAGGTCAATCTTGTTGAAGAACTTTATGTGTTCATAGGCCATTGCATAAAAAACATCACTTAAAGAATAAGCAATGGCTACAAAGGTATGTGTACACAAACTTGCATGAGATCTTTTTTGATGAATTTCCTAATATTTTAGCAGAATATATGGAAATATTTATTGAAAATATTGGTAGACATAAACTAGTTGCGCCAAATAACTGGACTCCTGAACTAGTGAGACGATTGGACTCAATAGAAAATAATATGTCCCGTGCAATGGAATTTTCGATGCACAATATATAGGGAGGCTATCTAATAGAATTTTCCATAGATCGTAGCCAAGCTTACAGTGTCACAAAAAGGGACTTATTTGAAGGTCTGGGAGGAAGATTCATAAAATCGTTAGCTACCTGGATAAAAATGTTGCTATGTGATAAATAAGTGATGATGACGGAGTCAGATAGCTAAGGAACTTTAGACACACATAGGCACTAGGGTTTGTTGACTAGGAGATGACCTAAGGGTGTGGTAAATGGACAAAGGAAAGGAAGACTGAGACTGAATGAGAAAGAGGATGGGATATCAGAAGGAGAAGATGAATTTGGAGTTCTATGGAGTGGGAGAAGGTACAAGAAGTCTAGAACTATGGATGAAGAGAGAGAGTAGTGCAGTGAGTACCTGAAACATCACACAGATATATGTATCTTAGAAGTACAATAGACTAAGGGAGAAGAACAAGATATCCATTTCATCCCAGTGATAGAGGAACCAGTAAGTCCTTCCCGAGTCGAGTCCTGGGTCGAGACAACAACCTCGTGTGCTTCACCTGAATCCAAGATAGTGTTTGAAGACCTTTCTAGAGAACTTGTAATTAGTAGAGGAAGTCAAAGCAGCAGTAACCAAAGAAATAGTAGCAGTATCGTTAATCAGAATCCACTAGTATCACTAGGAAAGGGTTCTACACACAACAATATGGAAGGAGTAGATAATACACTGATATTATCGTATTTCAAAGGAATTGGATCTGAGGACCCATAACAACATTTGTTCATATGTGAAACCATCTAGACTACAAATAATTTCCACGATGATGGCCCAAATATCATGCAGTTGGAAACAAAATTTATAGGGCGTGCACTAGTTTGGTACATGAAGCTCTAAAGTACCACAATACTATGATAAATAAATACATTATCAAATATTACACAAGCATTATTAAAAGAGTTCAAGAAACCAAATTTTGAATCGCAATACATTACTGAGCTCAAGGAGATCAAACAAGTATAGACTGAGTTAGTATGGGAGTTCGATTAGAGGTTAAAAAATATGATGGGGAGGTTAAGATTTCAAATACGTGATCGATAACATAGAGAGTGGTTCATTGCAGGATTGTTACCTCACATCTGCAGTCTAGGAGGATAGTATAATACTCCAAGAAGATTTAATAAAGTAAACCAAGGAGGATTTGGTAGGGTTCGAGGTAGAACAAACTTTAGTAGAGAAGGATGAGGCCCCATAATATGTTATAACTATAACCAACTAGGACTCTTATCACGAGATTCCCAAAATCCTTCCACAACATGAACTTACTGTCAGGCATTAGAACATGCGACAGAGGTCTGTCTGCAACTGCTGGAAAAATGGTAGGCCAAAGGGAATCAAAACCAAAACCCAAACATTCAAAATATATCCACCGAGATATGAGACGAAGGACCCAAAATAACAATTTTTATGCGTGTAGGAACAAAAACATGGACGGATGCAACCAATGTAAGGAAACTGGCTAAGTAGTGGGTAAATAATTCAGAAGCACCTATACGGGCATTTGACCCACATGAAGATAAGGATACCTATAAATAGGAAAGAAAATAAATATTTTGATAAGACTGGGAAGAAACCACGTCATCTATGCCACCTATGGGGGATACACATCCCACTGATGACCAAATCATGACCAAAGGGTTGACAGAGAAGATAAGTACCTTAGGAAACGTTTTGAAGAGTTTCCTATATATAGTCGATGATGAAAATAAAATGCATACATTATGCTCTATGATCGATCACTGTGCCCAAGAGAAGGTAGTCCCTAATGAAAGGAAAGTAGTGAAACAACTACTGCACAAGAAAATAACCAATGGAGAGTTCAAATTCAGTGCACAAGTTGGAGAATACGACATAGACAATGTGATCTTAGACTTTGCCTCTGATGTGAAATTATTATCGAAACATACATAGGAACTGATGGGGAAAACCAATTTATTCTAGTCACCCATTCAATTGAGGTTAGAAAACCAGTCTAAAATAGTACCTATTGGAAGATTAACAATAATACCTGTGAATATAGATCGAGTGCACAACTTTTCAGAATTTGAAGTTATCAAAATTGTGGATGACATCCAACCGTATACAACATTAATGGGACTGGAATGAGACTTTGATAACTAAGACATTATCAATTTAAAAATGAGAGGGATGATATTTGAAGTAGGAGACCTGAAAATTACTGCACCATTAGACCCAAAATAAGGTAGGAGGTACATAAAACCAGCAAAAGGCAATGAAATCGATAACCTATACAACATGAATTCGAGGATGGATGACTATGTTAAACCCATCATAGAAAACATAATGAGTTGGAGAATAATCAGTTCATGTACATCAGACTTAGAAGAAGGTTTGGAAAATTGGAAGCAGAGGATGCATGAAGTCTGAACACAATGATGTCTGTGCATGAACAGATCAATACGTTGGATTGGAATAGAATTGTGCAACCCACCTAAGTATGATGGACTGACATATATAACAAAATTTATACAAATATTTGAGGCATAGGTACTGGAACAACAGAGGCTACTAGAAATAGACATTGTACTGAAAGCCACTGCAACAATATGGTGGGAAACACACAAAGAAAACATGGAAAACTGGCAACAATGTAGGAAACTAATTGAAATAAGATTCAATACCAAGGAGGGAGATATGACATATAATTATACCGAGGAAGGAAACACAACAAATCATGTTGCATAGTGTGAAAAATCATCGAAATCTATCCCAATGAAAGAATGGACACAGAGGTTCATACATACCCTGGATACCATCCCAAAGAAATGGTACCTAGAACTAGAGATGCACAGAGATACAATAGAATGGGATTACATAAATCAATGATTCCAAGAAAAATTTATGTTTCATAATGAGTCACCCCTCATAATCACAACGCTATAGGAGATTAAACAAAAAATCTTCGCCGAAGTAGATTCAATGGAAGAAATACCTCTATGTGGCACACATAATTCCACTATGATGGTTCACAAGCTATTGGAATGTTACAATGTGACCTGGGAGGATCAATATGATGAAGCCCCCACAACATCCAAGTACCAGAAACATAAGGGGAACAAACAGTAGAGGGCCCAGAGATGGAATCTACAACATACGTACAATGATTCAAGACATGAAAGTTAATATTGGGACATAAGAATGCCCTAAGTTTGCATAAATAGGAGACTATTGGTATGAGGAAACCATGGAAAAGATAGCATATCTATTGTGTGAATACCAAGACTTATTCCCTACTACATTCTCGTAGATGAAAGGGATAGCAGGAGAGATAGGGGAGATGAGGATTCCATTTAGGCCATAAGCTAAACCAGTGAAACATATACCCTACAGGGTGAATCTAAGATATACAGAAAATGTAAAGAAGGAAATAGACTGCATGCTAAAAGTAGGAGTCGTCGAACCAGTTGAGGAATCGAAATGGATAAGTCCCGTGGTAGTGTAGGAAAAGAAAACTGGTGGAATAAGAATTTGTGTCAATTTGAGGAAATTGAATGATGCATGCCTACATGATTCATTCCCAATGCCATTCACGGATGAAGTACTTGGAAATGAAGGCGAAAAATAATCTTATTTATTCAAAGATGGTTTCTTAGGCTACCATCAGATAATAATTTTGTAGGAAGATAGATAAAAAACTGCATTTGTGAAAAAATGGGGAAGTGTTCAATACACAGTAATGTTGTTTGAGTTAAAGAATGCACCTATGGTATTTTCAAGAGTAGTTTTTGCAATTTTTGAGTTTATTCACAAGTTTCTCGAAGTTTACTTGGATGATTGGATTGTATTTAGCATGTTATGAGATCATGTTGAATTGCTAAGATTGATGTTGGATAATTTTAGAAAACATTAGATATCCTTAAACCTAAAGAAGTGTATTTTTTGCGCAACATTTGGAGTATTATTGAGACACAGAGTATGAAAACAAGGATTGTTGATCCAACAAAGATTATAGTTATTCTAGACTTACAACCACACAAATAAGTCCAACATTTGTGCATGACATTAGATCATATTAGGTATTACAAGAAATTTATCAAAGTATATGTGCAGATTACATCCCCAATGGAAAAATTATTGAAAAAATACGCGAAGTTCCAGTGAAATGACGATTTCCAGAAAGGACTCAACACACTCAAACAGAAGCTAGTAACTGCACCGATATTAATTTTCTTTAATTGGAATAAGGTCTTTCATGTACACGTGGATGCATCATCAATAGCATTGGGCGAGATCTTATCATATCCAGGTTATGGGGACATAGATCACCCAATTTCTCTTTCAAGTAGGAAACTATCAACAACAAAGAAAAATAATACCACAAAATAACATGAGGGATTAGCTATGGTCTACGTAGTGTAGAAGTTCATACACTACTTACCAGGCTCACACTTTAATATGTACATAGATCATTCTGCATTGAGATATCTGGACAATACGACAATGTTGGAGAGGAGGATTTGCAGATGGCTCCTATTGTTCAAGGAGTACAACTTCGAAGTAGTAGTAAAACCAGGTAAACTGAATGCAGGACCAGATCATTTTTCATGCATACTTTCAAGAGAAGAGGGAGAAAAATTGGATGATAGCTTTCTAGATGCACAACTATTTTCAGTTAAGATGGTGGATGACTACTTTACATACATTGTACAGTTCTTAAGTACAGGGGTGGCCCCCTCAGACATGATGGTCACACAGAAAAAGAAGTTGGTAGTAAAAGTTGTGGACTACCAATTAATTGCAAGAAGATTATATAAACTAGGTGCATATGGAGTACTATGACGTTGTGTAGTCTAACATGAAAGATCAACTACATTGGTAGAAGAACATGATGGGATAGAAGGAGGACATTATGCAGGAAAATCTACTATGTAGGAGGTATTATGTGTAGGGTTATGGTGGCCTAGAATTCACAAGGATGCAAAGGAATACTTCCAGACATGAAATGTTTGTCAAAGGGTTAGAAAACCCTCTAGAAGGGACGAGATTCCATTGAATTTGCAAGTTACATGACAAGATTTTGATAAGTAGGATATTGAATTCATTGGACCAATCAACCAAACATATAGAAGATCGGGGGCTAGTTACATCATTATATCAACAGAATATCTAACTCGTTAGGAAAAAGACACGTCAATTACAAATTGCAGTGCATAAACTCCTGCATACTTTTTGTTTGAAAACATAGTAACTTGATTCAGATGTCCTAAAAAATTGATGATTAATCAAGGGACGCACTTCATCAATAAAACCATAGTAGCCTTGATCTAAGGATTACAAATCCACCACCAAAAGAGTACATCATACCACCTACAAGCAAATGGCATAGTGGAAGAATTCAACAAAGTCCTAGAGAATGCAATAACAAAAATATGCAACATGGGAAGAGATGATGGGGAATTAAGAATCATTGTGGTATTATGGGCATACATGACAACCAACAAGAATTTGACAGGGAAAACACATTCCAGGTTAGTATATGGACAAGATCCACTAATGTTGATGGAATTTATTGTACCAAGCCTACGCGTCGCAACTATCACAAATCTGTCAAATTCAGGTGCAATATAGGAATGACTATCACAACTGATATAGCTTGAGGAGGATATATTTTCCAAAGAGGTTCATCAAAAAATTCAAAAATAAAGGGAAAAATCATAGCATGATTGAAACATTAAGTCAAAAAAACTCCAAGCAGGCGACTTGGTACTACTTTATTATAGTAAGTTTATGCAGCACCTGGGGAAGTTCTGGATGCACTGGTTAGGACCATATCTGATCCAAGAGGTGGCAGAGGTAGGTGCTACGTAGTTGGAAACACTTAATGGAATAGTGTTGAAAAGAAGGGTGAACAGAAGTCAGCTAAAACTCTATCAAGAGGGATGACAAGTTGTGCAATAGAAATAACCACACAAAATAAAAAAGAAAAACGAGAACACACGCATACAAAATGACAATGGAAACTGCAGATGTAGAGGAAACTACACCAACCAGGGAAACATTTCACAAAAATGGCCAAGTATGCAGTAGTAATTGCACCACCCAACACGGCGAGATATTTTTCCAGTATGAAAAAGAAGGAAACGACAGTTACATGCGGATAAGGACAAGTCATAAAAACAACAATTATAGCGATGCATAGAGCCACCTTAAGGCTGAGTAATAAATCCATCATAAATATAGGGAGTAAAATTAAAATGCCACTAATACACATGAATGAGTGGCAGTACATGGAAAATATATACTAGTGGATTTGGAAATCAATTGCCATTAATGCAAGCACCTGTCACACTACGGGCGAAAGAGACAGGAGGGAAGGCACAAATATTGATACACAACTAGAAAATAGGGCATAAAAGAAGTTAGGTTTGCCAAACATGAGATATTGTTACTTAGAAGTTTCAAGAAGAACAAACAGAATAGAGCTAGAGATAAATACAGAATTATAACAGCTGCCATATTTGAGTTAACTACAGAAATGGTTCCACCCAAAGACGCAAGAGAAACAACAACGGTGTCAAGGAAGAGTCACTTCAGAGTGGTCACAGCTAAACCAGAGATTGAGGAAACCCCAAGCGCATCCTCATCGGAGCTAAGGTTCCCTCGTAACTACATACTTATAAGGAAATATGAAGCCACACCAGTCGCATTGCAAAAGACTCAATATTATATGATGGTGACCCAAACATTCTAGAGGAATTCATCATCGATGAATACATGCTAAGGAAGGTGCCTCAACTGAAATATGTCAACCACGACATTACCGACGTGGAAAAGTTCCCTAAAATTTCTCCTCACAAATACTTGGAAATCAGAATAGATCCACTTACACCATAGAGAATACCATTGACCAAGGTCTGGGCCAGAGGATTGGATCGAGTAGGCCTCCTTAACTTGTTCGACATCCCACACTTTGGTCACATCAACAAAGTCAATGCCTGTGTCAAACTCCTACTATATTGCATGCATGGGGGGTACATGTGGCTGGATAGGCCAATTTTGATTGATATCGATCCTATAGAATGAATCACTAGACTTCCAACCTAGGGTAAATACCCTGCCACATTATTTGCAGATAAGAAGATAGAAAGAGCACAGTCAGAGGCTATGCAAGTGAAGTTTTTCACAGTTAGACAAGTGCATGACGTAGATGTGCCAACTATATGTGACCCTGCAATTTGAATAGCCACACAAATTCTAGCATGAAAAATTCTATGGAAATGCAGGAAGGATCAAGTCCCAACATGGGTAATCATTGTCGCAGAGTAATGTGTAGAAGGCACTACAATGAGCTTGGCTCCTTTCTTATTGAACTAGTTCTTACTAGACTGAACTAAATCCCAAGATAAGGGAATGGAGTTTCACTACCCCTGTCTACTAATCTTGATTTCCTTCATAGCATGGGCAGAGCCGAAGGATGCACAGTTCTTAGGGCTGAGGGGGAAGCCATGCATAGCAGTAAAATACCAGAATTTCTAGTTCTCAACAATCAAAAGGAGGAAGATGGAAAACAACATAGAATTATTTCTCTATGGTCAAAGAATTCAATAGAGTATCCAAAACGTATCAGGCATGTAGCCACAACTAGTGGAGGCATACGACCAAGTAGCGGAATTTCACGTAGATAGGAATCATTTGTACATCAAATCCATGAAAGATCCAAGGGAGGAGTGATTCCAAAATAAATACAAGACAACCAAAGAATACATCCAACTGGTCATGTAGGATTGAGAACCAGACTAGAAGGTACCAACAGAAGGGGATGTGATGACATAGGGGGGACACTAAAGAAACACAACACACAGATGTAGAAATTAACCCTCAAGTATATGGCACATACGAAACCAATCGAGGTAATGGAATAGAGGATGCACTAGAAACACAGCCAATTGATCAACCTCCATAACCCTTACCTCAAACAGGAAGGAAATAGCAGGACCAAAGCATAGGGTCAGTTGCACGGAAGAATAAAAAGGATTAAGATCCACAACTCCTCTATGCACTAAAATATGATGACATGGACATAATTGGATACCGACTAAGGGATTACACCTAATAATTCCTCTAAGAGACAACAAATAAACAAGCACTAAAAAAAAAGGTGCATGACCAATGCTTGAGGCTACAAAATTATTGGAGATAGTTTGATTGGAACCTATGAAAGGAGAATACATATCCCAAGGAGGCATAGTAGCGGAAGAACGGATGGGGGTATCAACGCATATGAAAACAAAGCGTAGAGTACTCAAAATTCTAGTAGAGACAGTTGGGTTACCAAACCCGTAAGTATAGGGGAAGCTACAAGGACTAAGTCATGCAGACCTAGTCATCTCCTAGATGCCAATGGAATTATTACAGGGTTTGCACATTGAGATCACTTAGCAAATATGGTTTTGGGTAGACATTGCAGCCAACGAGTTGGAAAAATCAGAATCCAAGAAGGTGGAACTACATAAACAATGCACCACTATGCTACAAGAAAAGTGCATAGTAGAACAATGAGTGGAACTCTCAGAAAAGGAGAAGAGAGAAGCAGAGGCACGGGAAGATAAATCTAGGATAAAAAAGAGTGAAGCAAAAATAAATGCTGAGAAAGCCTTAAATGACAAAGATGAGGCTGAAACAAAGGTTGTGAAATCCTTGAAGGAGAAGGAGGAAGACAAAAATATGGCACAAAAAGTGCACCCAACACTCCAAAAACTATACAAGGATGTCCCAAAAGTACCGATGGTGATAGAGACTATGGTAGAGGAACACGTAGTAAATATTAGTGAGGCTATCAAATCCCTTCGCATGAATATCATGAAGTTGGAAGTGCATGCAACACTAGGGACACCACCAGAAGAAAGAGCACAAAGGGAACGGGCTGGACATACAGTAGTAGAAAATATCAAAAGATGGGAATAGGAATGCATAAATATGTGCGGTGTAGTAACACACATTTGGACAACAATTACCACCAATCCAAAACTACAATCATTGGAAGATAGGATAAGGAGTAAATGGGAGGAAGTGTAGTAGACCACTTAGGATGTGAACATGTTGGACCCAACATAAATAATGTTAGTGATATTGGCTAATACGAAACTGTACAACGCAGTAGAACAAATGAAGGAAGAACAAAGGAAGGGCATACATAAGTGGAAACAACTACAAGACAAAGCCATCAAGGTGATAGAAGAATTAGCTACCTCACAGAGTACCACGACATTAGTAGAAAAAGGCAGCAAATCCAAGCTTACTCTAGTAACCGCAATGACAATGGAGTATATTGTGAACAAGGAAGTAGAAATCATAGCAGTAGTACAGAAAATGAATGGAAATTTACATAAATTCAATGAGGCATGGACGAACGTGACACAATAGGCCTAAGTGGCTCAACAAGAGCCAAAGGTGAGTGTTGGGGGCTTGTTGGGTAGGTCGTTTTGGGAAAATAATAGTTATAAGAGATGAGGTACAGGGAAAAGGCGTGGGATCAAGAAGATCAAGAAAGAAGAGAGAATAAAGAGGAGAAGACGAGGGATAGGAAAGAAAATCTAATGCAAAATATGGGAAAACCAGTTGGGCATGACATATATCCAGATCATAATGAATTTTCACCAGTTGACCACGAGGGGTAGAAAACCCATTATGAGTTGGAAAACAAACATGAAGAAAAGACATAAAAGATGAAAAAAACCCGCGAAGTCGGGGATGAAGAAGAAAAATATGAGAGGATTTATAGTAGTGGTTGTTGATCTAGAATTTTGTGTTTGTAAAGAAGCTTCCAATGTAAGAATAGTATTGTAGATTGAACATCCATTGTAGTGCAGAGCACAAGAGGAATTCCATAAATATAATAAAGAAGAAAATATTTTGTGGGTGTATCCTATAAGGGGGTGAACCACGTTAAATCGGTGTCTAATTTTTTTATCAAATGATTATTCATGTATGTATTTTGTTAATTCTTTTCTTTACTATGGATGCATGCTTATCGTTGATGATATTTTTGATAGATTAATGTGCAGTAGCTTTAATTGTATGTTTAACCAATAAGTGACATGAATATCGAATGATGTGCATATAGAATTAAGTAACGAGGTCAGGTTAACTATGATCTAGTGCACGAAAGGATCATGTAGGTATGAAAAACATTACCTCTCTTCTTTCCCTCACCACTGCAGAATATTGGCTACTACAGTTCCCATAAGGATACCTCAGATCAGACTTTGCCTGCTTGTAGGTGATGATGAAAGGGTTGGTATCTGTAGGGTTTTGTTGGACTAATTACCTTTAACCTACGGTCTTGAACCTACCTGTGCACATGCCAATAGAGAGAGAGGGAAGATAAA
>JZKD02S1675252.1:419103-434659 GCA_000966675.3 Picea glauca
TAACAAAATTAGTCCCTGTACTTCCCTCCTGCAACAGTAAACTAACGGAGATTGTTTCTGCTATTCACTATTAGACTAAACGCGGTTTTGTAATAACAATCTATATTAAGAGCGTTTTTGTTTGACAATACTGAGAGGCAATCCATTGTTAAGATACCTTGAGCTGCTACCCTTGAAATGGTGCAGACAGGAGTCAACTTTTCTGTAGTCCACCGGTTCTTCATTGCTGCAAGATCAATGGTTTGAAACATTATAAGCATACAAAATCTGTTTAAATCCAGTTTAAACATSGTCTTAAACAAGCCAAGCGAGGTGCAATAAAAAGAAAAGCCAATGTTTTATGTTTTTATTAACATGATTAAGGACTTAAATATGAACGAACATCGATCCATCCATATTTAACAGATGACAGGATTTGAAAAATGAGCATGTTAGGATTTTATCCTCTAGGTTAATATTAAATAGGTTAATATTAAATATGTATTTTCTTATTAATGCCCCCTCCCACTTTCTAGAAGGTTAATATTAAATATGTATTTTTCTATTAATGTTTCTTTTTTCACCTTCTATAAAGGGTGGGAGGAGTATTAATAGGAAAATATATAATATATTTTCCTATTAATACCTTCCTATAGAGGGTGGGAGGGGCGCATTAATAGGAAAATATATAATATATTTTCTGATTAATGCCTTCCTCCCATTAATGCCCCCTCCCACTCTCTTAAAAGGGCATTAATAGGAAAATATATTATATATTTTCCTATAGAAGGTGGGAAAATATATTTAATAAAAAAATATATAATATATTTTCCTATTAATGTCCTCCTATATTAAATATGCCCTGGATAAAATATACCATGATTTCCTAGGTCAAAATATGTTCTTAAAAATCTCATTTCATTCCTGGCTGGTCGGAGAGTGTAAAGAATAAGTAAATATACAGTGCGTTTTGCAAAGTATTCAGCTTTTTCTGCGAGTCCTCGAAATACAAAGAAATGACTTCGTGCACGAAATAAGGATTGGCTTCGTCCTGCAGATGCTGAAGTTGAGTGAATTGCTTGTCCAGAAACCCCTGCAATGCAAATCCAAGGTCTCAATAAGGCCTGCTTGAGTATATAATAGAAATATGTTGAGGGTAGAAAGTTCTCAAAAGGTTAAACACAGATCTGCACTCTAAAATATAAAAACTGATTAGTTAGTTACCTCTCGAAAAAGAGCTGTGACGAGGTTAACATGTCGTTGGTTCAGGTCAGCCATCGCCATGTAGATTTTCAACACAAACCCTTCAGCAAACAGAAGTAGTATGATATCCCTATTAAACTCAGAGGACTCCTAAGTTGCATATTCATTCTTCGTCCATTTCGTTCTATTTATATGCACTGTGATTACCCGTGCGTCTTCGTCAGCAGGCCTCGCATTTTCATCCCTTCCAAAAGCAAGGTTTTGCTTTGAACGGTCCATATTGCAGCTCTGATTTGGAACCCAAAATTCCAAAACAAGGTTTTGGTTATGTGTGGGTCCGTGGAGCAAATTTGGATCATTTTTGGTTTACGTGAGTATGACGTCATATCTTTTACCTTTTCGGGATTCATGAATGCGAAATATGCTTTTTAAGTCGGTAGGCTTTGGATGGAAAAATTTATTCGGATTATCACAAAGGAAATGAATAGAAAACTCAAAGTGCAAACTTCGATCATGGAAATATATAAAAAAAATTCAAAGAAAAAATCACTAATTGCGGGTTATTTATTAAGGTCGAGGTAACTTAATTGGTTTTTTTTTTTTTGAGTGATTGAGAGAAAAGATTCTCATCCTCCTCTTTACTCAGGTTTAGTTCATTAAAATGATATGGTGTAATGATTTAATTGAGTTTACTTCTATTTAATTGAATTTAATTTGAATGATTGAGAGAAAAGATTGTTATTTTTTTCATTCAGGGATGGTCATCCTTTTCACTTAGGTTAAACTCATGAAAAAAAAAATTGTTATTCTTTTCACTCAAATTTAATTCATGAAAATTCTATGTTGTAACGGCCTCCAACCCTGCTGTTAAAATTGACAATATTAACACAATTAATACTAAGTAATGTTAAAGCACCTCATAACTTAGTTGAATGTAATCAACACTGATAAGAATTCCATTCAGAAATGGATTGTGATTATTCAAACACAGATTGAGTGAGTGAAAGAAAAGATTGTCATTCTCTTCACTAAGCTTACTAAGTTTCAATTCATGAAAATGCTATATTGTAACTGCTTCCAACACTGTTGTTAAAACTGTCAATTTTAACACTGTTATACCAAGCTTTCAACCCTATAGTTAAAACTGTCAATTTTAACACTGTTGATACCAAGTGAGTACCAAGCTTTCAACCCTGTTGTTTAAACTGTCAAATTTTAACACTGTTGATACCAAGTAAGTAATGGAGCATGTTAAAGTATCTCATAACTTTTTGCTGGATGTAATCAACATAAATAAAAACTCCATTAAAAAATGGATTATGATTATTCAAGAGATTGCTACACAAATGATTGGGAGGAAAGATTGTCATCCTGTAACTAAAATTCAATTAATTAGGATTCAATTCATTAAAATTCTATATTGTAACGACTTAATGAAAATTCTATATTGTAACGACTTCGAACCCTGTTGTTAAAACTCACAATGTTAACACCGTTAATACCAAGTAATGGAGGATGTTAAAGCTACCGCATGACTTCGCTGGATGTAATCAACACTGATAAGAATACCGTTAAGAAATGGATTGTGATTATTCAAACAACACTGATTATTCTATGAGCTGAAACAGGCACTTGTCAGCTTATGGTGCATGTATGAATCCACGCGCAAGGTGTTGGCTCAACAGCAGCCATTCCTTAGCGCTTTGGATCTTTATCGGGAACAACGTATAGATGCAATACATTTTGTTCGGATAATATTTTCTTTTCTAAAAGCTCACTCGTCGTACCCGGCTTTCTGAGAAAGCAGAAACATTTAGAATATAATTTCCTTTTCCTGCTGATGCCAACTTATATTCTGCCTGCCAAGGACGAATCTCAATCAGTCTGATCTGCTGTGCCCTGATCATCAGTGTACGTGACATCTCGATTGGAAAAGGAAACATCTGTAGAAAACAACCAAATAATAGTGATGCGCACAAAGTTGTTCTATTCAACTGGTATTTTCGTGGCGTTTTGTGCGGCACAAGTTTTGTGTATATCCTTAGGAGTGATGGATATCAAAGTATCTCCACATTAACATACAAATTATTTACATCACAATTTTACAAATAACATGGTTACGTTCATCGCAATCTTTTTTTTTATGTAAAAAAACTTGCTTAATAACAATTTTTAATGCCATGCCAATTTTTAATGCCATGTCATGCTTAAAAAAAAGAGTTAAAACATTTTGGAGGTATGAAATATGAAAAGTTTACTACTTAGTATGAATTAGGTTCTTATCCACTATTCTCCCAACAAAAACTAGCATGAAGGTCTATAACATAAAAGTTCATAAATTGCTTATTAACATAATGAAAATTAAAAAAACCATAAAAGAAAGGGCAAACTGGAAACTTATTCCCAACAATCAGCCAACGTCTACATGGTAGGATTGGAAAGGGTGTCTACCTTCATGACAACAACATCATCAACATCATCCTCTTTAGCAACAACATACTTAGCACATGTGTCCTTGTCATAAGTACTCTCATTCAAGCTAAGAATGGCATTGATGAAACCATCATACTTATTCCCATTGGCTCAAGATTTGCTAGGATTGGGTTATTTTGGGTGGCTTCCTTGTCATTGTTGCTATCAATCATCTCATTCACATGCTAGTATAAGTCCATTGTTTTTGCATACTTGGAATCCAATCCTTTGGAGTTCCTAGTTTCAAGGATAACCATACCTACTACTGGATCATCCTCCTAGTCTCAAGCCAACCTTATTTTTTCCTTGTTACAGGTTTCTAAATCTCAACCTTCTTCTTTGTATTCTTAGAATGGTGGACTTGATAACCCATAGTAATGATCTCAACCTTTGATTTCTTTTATTCCCTTAATCTTTCCATTTCTTTGCATTACATGTCTGGACTTGGGAGGTCTCCCTTTCCACATGGCCATCTACCTCCTTCATGGCCATGGTCATTATCTTTGATTCCCTTAATTTTGATGTCCATGAAGGAGCTTCATATCCCAAATNCCAAATAATAGTGATGCGCACAAAGTTGTTCTATTCAACTGGTATTTTCGTGGCGTTTTGTGCGGCACAAGTTTTGTGTATATCCTTAGGAGTGATGGATATCAAAGTATCTCCAGATTAACATACAAATTATTTACATCACAATTTTACAAATAGCATGGTTACGTTCAATGCAATCTTTTTTTCATGTAAAAAAACTTGCTTAATAACAATTTTTAATGCCATGTCATGCTTAAAAAAAACAGTGAAAACATTTTGGAGGTATGAAATATGAAAAGTTTACTACTTAGTATGAATTAGGTTCTTATCCACTATTCTCCCAACAAAAACTAGCATCAAGGTCTATAACATAAAAGTTCATAAATTGCTTATTAACATAATGGAAATTAGAAAAACCATAATAAGAAAGGGCAAACTGGAAACTTATTCCCAACAATCAGCCAACGTCTACATGGTAGGATTGGAAAGGGTGCCTACCTTCATGACAACAACATCATCCTCTTTAGCAACAACATACTTAGCACATGTGTCATTGTCATAAGTACTCTCATTCAAGCTAAGAATGGCATTGATGAAACCATCATACTTATTCCCATTGGCTCAAGATTTGCTAGGATTGGCTTATCTTGGGCGGCTTCCTTGTCATTGTTGCTATCAATCATCTCATTCACATGCTAGTATAAGTCCATTGTTTTTGCATACTTGGAATCCAATCCTTTGGAGTTCCTAGTTTGAAGGATAACCATACCTACTACTGGATCATCCTCCTAGTCTCAAGCCAACCTTATTTTTTCCTTGTTATAGGTTTCTAAATCTCAACCTTCTTCTTTGTATTCTCAGAATGGTGGATTTGATAACCCATAGTAAGGATCCCAACCTCTGATTTCTTTTATTCCCTTAATCTTTCCATTTCTTTGCATTACACATCTGGACTTGGGAGGTCTCCCTTTCCACATGGCCATCTACCTCCTTCATGGCCATGGTCATTATCTTTGATTCCCTTAATTTTGATGTCCATGAAGGAGCTTCATATCCCAAATAGGGTGGCAAGTAATACTTCTCCTTAAGCATCCTTCTTCCTATCTTGACCTTATGCAAGTGTTAAAATCTTCTCAACATCTTGACTCTACTAACCACTCTATATGACTATTGGAGTTGTGTCTCAACCCATAGATAATGCTAATGGAATGAAAAGAGAGGATCACATTCCTAGAGTTTTCTAGGAATCCCCAAAGCTTCCAAAAATCGATGCTGAGGTCCATGAGGATTGATATTAGCATGAATTTTCCTTTCTCTATGAGAAACCATAATCTCTAAGTGAGTCACATGCTCATCCAAATAATTCATTTCTTGTTGGAATGATTTCCATCACCTACGTCATATATGACAAATGCCATTTTTTGTGTTCCTGACACCCCATCTGAGAGCTTGGAGTCCTCATGATAATTTTTTAGATTATCCCTTTATATGTTGTTGAAGGCTAGATCTTCCCNCTCATTCAAGCTAAGAATGGCATTGATGAAACCATCATACTTATTCCCATTGGCTCAAGATTTGCTAGGATTGGGTTATCTTGGGTGGCTTCCTTTTCATTGTTGCTATCAATCATCTCATTCACATGCTAGTATAAGTCCATTGTTTTTGCATACTTGGAATCCAATCCTTTGGAGTTCCTATCCTCCTAGTCTCAAGCCAACCTTATTTTTTCCTTCTTACAGGTTTCTAAATCTCAACCTTCTTCTTTGTATTCTCAGAATGGTGGACTCGATAACCCATAGTAATGATCTCAACCTCTGATTTCTTTTATTCCCTTAATCTTTCCATTTCTTTGCATTACACGTCTGGACTTGGGAGGTCTCCCTTTCCACATGGCCATCTACCTCCTTCATGGCCATGGTCATTATCTTTGATTCCCTTAATTTTGGTGTCCATGAAGGAGCTTCATATCCCAAATAGGGTGGCAAGTAATACTTCTCCTTAAGCATCCTTCTTCCTATCTTGACCTTATGCAAGTGTTAAAATCTTCTCAACATCTTGATTCTACTAGCCACTCTATATGACTATTGGAGTTGTGACTCAACCCATAGATAATGCTAATGGAATGACAAGAGAGGATCACATTCCTAGAGTTTTCTAGGAATCCCCAAAGCTTCCAAAAATCAATGCTAAGGTCCATGAGGATGATATTGGCATGATTTTTCATTTCTCTATGAGAAACCATAATCTCTAAGTGAGTCACATGCTCATCCAAATAATTGATTTCTTGTTGGAATGATTTCCATCACCTACCTCATATATGACAAATGCCATTTTTTGTGTTCCTGACACCCCATCTGAGAGCTTGGAGTCCTCATGATAAATTTTTATATTATCCCTTTATATGTTGTTGAAGGCTAGATCTTCCCATCTTGGATCCATTTCCTCATCATCTTGTTGCACTCCCTCATTTATAGTTATGTTTACTAGTCTATTGGTTGTTCTTTGGACATCATATGGAATGGTGTCATGAATGTTTCTTATGGATAAGAAAATGAATCGAGAAGCCTAGACAATCGCTAGTACTTAAAGAATTTTTCAATGTGCATTTGATTCAAAATCTTGATCATTAATTATAGAAGAAGTTTAGAGTCATTTTCTACAATAAGATTTTAAAACCGTTCGTGATCACATATGAAGTCTCTTTTACTAAGATTGAAGATACATTTAGTTGTTGTTATCATGTCCTTTGAATCCTACTTCATCTTAAATAATATATCTTGTCTCATTCTTGAAGATGTGTACAATCCTAGTAGGTAAGGGTTACCTTTAGAGGCTCCATCAAAATTCATCTTTATGAAGATTATAGGGGTTTTCTTCCAAGTGATTAGATAATTAGTTCTTGAAGTTGTAGGCTTCTTCTTATTGGATATGGAGTTTATGTGAGTGCACCAAAATTGGAGGATCCTTTCTTCATGGTTTTGGAAAAAATTGTCCACTTCCTACAAATTTGACGTGTATATTACTTCACATAGGTTGTGTTTTATGGTGCACCAAATGCATCTTTCCTCTCTTTTTTGACACTTCAATATGCAACATAGTTTCATTCCTT
Organism: Picea glauca; assembly: GCA_000966675.3. Taxonomy (NCBI): domain Eukaryota; kingdom Viridiplantae; phylum Streptophyta; class Pinopsida; order Pinales; family Pinaceae; genus Picea; species Picea glauca. Next base: position 426,398 of record JZKD02S1675252.1, read on the forward strand.
CTCTATATCCCATAAGAGNTATCTTGACCTTATGCAAGTGTTAAAATCTTCTCAACATCTTGACTCTACTAACCACTCTATATGACTATTGGAGTTGTGTCTCAACCCATAGATAATGCTAATGGAATGAAAAGAGAGGATCACATTCCTAGAGTTTTCTAGGAATCCCCAAAGCTTCCAAAAATCGATGCTGAGGTCCATGATGATTGATATTAGCATGAATTTTCCTTTCTCTATGAGAAACCATAATCTCTAAGTGAGTCACATGCTCATCCAAATAATTCATTTCTTGTTGGAATGATTTCCATCACCTACCTCATATATGACAAATGCCATTTTTTGTGTTCCTGACACCCCATCTGAGAGCTTGGAGTCCTCATGATAATTTTTTAGATTATCCCTTTATATGTTGTTGAAGGCTAGATCTTCCCATCTCGGATCCATTTCCTCATCATCTTGTTGCACTCCCTCATTTATAATTATGTTTACTAGTCTATTGGTTGTTCTTTGGACATCATATGGAATGGTGTCATGAATGTTTCTTATGGATAATAAAATGAATTAAGAAGCCTAGACAATCACTAGTACTTAGAGAAATTTTCAATGTGCGTTTGATTCAAAATCTTGATCATTAATTATAGCAAAAGTTTAGAGTCATTTTCTACAATAATATTTTAAAACCATTCGTGATCAAATATGAAGTCCCTTTTACTAAGATTGAAGATACATTTAATTGTTGTTATCATGTCCTTTGAATCCTACTTCATCTTAAATAATATATCTTGTCTCATTCTTGAAGATGTGTACAATCCTAGTAGRTAAGGGTTTCCTTTAGAGGCTCCATCAAAATTCATCTTTATGAAGATTRTAGGGGGTTTCTTCCAAGTGATTAGATAATTAGTTCTTGAAGTTGTAGGCTTCTTCTTATTGGATATGGAGTTTAGGTGAGTGTACCAAAATTGGAGGATCCTTTCTTCATGGTTTTGAAAAAAAATGTCCACTTCCTACAAATTTGATGTGTATATTACTTCACATAGGTTGTGTTTTATGGTGCACCAAATGCATCTTTCCTCTCTTTTTTGACACTTCAATATGCAACATAGTTTCATTCCTTCTTTATATCCCATAAGAGAAACCTTGTAAAAGAGATTCACACCATATTCAAAACAAGAATCTCAAAATTGTCAATTTTCTAATTCCATCACCTAGATAAATTGTTTACTAGTGATTTCCTTAGTATAAATCAAATGASCAGCTCACAAAACAAAATGCACTTCCTGGAATAATTAACCGAAATAAATAGCGTTATAAAATATAAACCAATTCCAAACACAAAAGGATCTSTTCCCTTCAAATTATATTATGATTAGAATAATATCAAAGCTTCCAAGAGCTCCCTTAYTGAGAAAATGGACCACCRAGAAATACTAAAAACTACAGAAATCAACTACAAACCCTGGTATCTCCTTTGTGATTGTACGAACCTATACATTTACTTTCTCAAATGTGCACATGTCTTTCCTCACTACATCCCGCGTATGCATATGATTTCTTGCATTGTAGCCCATGTACATACACACCTAAAATAACTTACACATTGTGTAAAATTCTGTTATTGCTATTGTGTCTTCATTCTATTGGATCCTCCTACAGTTTCCTTATTATCTCTTCTCATCTTATCTACAATAATCTCTAGATGAAATTCCTTCTTCACCTATAAGACATCAACTTGAATCGCAATCCTTCATGACCTAAGCACTTGAGTAAAAGTCCTCCTTTGATCTCCAAAAGTATCTTTCTCCTTCACCCTACCCTAGCTTTTATAATCTTGAGTTATTATCTAACCCTAATATCCAAAGTGATTAATGATTGAGATTATATCTCACCTCACTTTAGATCAATGGCTAACATTTAATTCTCGAATGCTAATAACTTTATCATTTCATTAAATTAAACTCAATTTATTAATAAAAGCAATTTACTTTAATAATTCATTTAATTAAAGTAAATTACTAAAGTAGAAGGATTTGGACAACTTCCACATGTCTATACACTTAGAACCATTGTGAAATACCCATCTGATGCTATAAACATCAATACTCCCTCTTAGCGAGGAAGGTACTTCTTGAAGAGCCACTTGGAACTAGGTTTCCCTCTAATCCTAGCACAATATCCTACACATCATCATGCACCATAGAATCCATCCAAACTTGCTAGATTGTTTCTTCCTAAACACTGGAAGACTCAAAATCGATGATGCTACTCATTTGTTCCACGAAGTTTGGAAACATCTTTGGAGGCCTTCTCTCCCTGACTGTGCTCCTAGGAGCCTCAACTTTCTCTTGAGCACCCCTCAATGTCAGTTCATACTAGTTGGGTGTTCTAATAAAACTAGAAGGGGATAACGCCTCCTCCCCACCTGAAGGTTGACTCCCTGAACTAGAAGTCTCTTTTATTTTTTTTCCCTTATTGGCCTTCTTCTCCTCACCCTCTTCCACTGAAATTGGTCCATTCACATTTGAATACATAATATCCATGATCCCCTTGGACCCACTAAAAATAATTTCTTGCAACTTGTATAACTTTTCCTCTCTAAACCCAATCCTCAATGTTGTGTTAGGAATACCTCCCTCTAGATGTAGTACTTTTCCTTTCCTAAAAAACACGACAAAATCCATGTCCTCCAAAACTGAGACTGAGAGAGAATTCTTCTTTAGTTTTGGTACATAAAGCACATCCTGGGCCTTCATTGAACCTCTTGAATCAAGATAAAACATGATAGTTCCCTCCCNCCTTAATCTTTCCATTTCTTTGCATTACACGTCTGGACTTGGGAGGTCTCCCTTTCCACATGGCCATCTACCTCCTTCATGGCCATGGTCATTATCTTTGATTCCCTTAATTTTGATGTCCATGAAGGAGCTTCATATCCCAAATAGGGTGGCAAGTAATACTTCTCCTTAAGCATCCTTCTTCCTATCTTGACCTTATGCAARTSTTAAAATCTTCTCAACATCTTGACTCTACTAGCCACTCTATATGACTATTGGAGTTGTGTCTCAACCCATAGATAATGCTAATGGAATGACAAGAGAGGATCACATTCCTAGAGTTTTCTAGGAATCCCCAAAGCTTCCAAAAATCGATGCTAAGGTCCATGAGGATTGATATTGGCATGATTTTTCCTTTCTCTATGAGAAACCATAATCTCTAAGTGAGTCACATGCTCATCCAAATAATTCATTTCTTGTTGGAATGATTTCCATCACCTACCTCATATATGAAAAATGCCATTTTTTGTGTTCCTGACACCCCATCTGAGAGCTTGGAGTCCTCATGATAATTTTTTAGATTATCCCTTTATATGTTGTTGAAGGCTAGATCTTCCCATCTTGGATCCATTTCCTCATCATCTTGTTCCACTCCCTCATTTATAATTATGTTTACTAGTCTATTGGTTGTTCTTTGGACGCCATATGGAATGGTGTCATGAATGTTTCTTATGGATAAAAAAATGAATTCAGAAGCCTAGACAATCGCTAGTACTTAGAGAATTTTTCAATGTGTGTTTGATTCAAAATCTTGATCATTAATTATAGCTGAAGTTTAGAGTCATTTTCTACAATAAGATTTTAAAACTGTTCGCGATCAAATATGAAGTCCCTTTTACAAAGATTCAAGATACATTTAATTGTTGTTATCATGTCCTTTGAATCCTACTTCATCTTAAATAATATATCTTGTCTCATTCTTGAAGATGTGTACAATCCTAGTAGGTAAGGGTTTCCTTTAGAGGCTCCATCAAAATTCATCTTTATGAAGATTGTAGGGGGTTTCTTCCAAGTGATTAGATAATTAGTTCTTGAAGTTGTAGGCTTCTTCTTATTGGATATGGAGTTTAGGTGAGTGTACCAAAATTGGAGGATCCTTTCTTCATGGTTTTGAAAAAAATTGTCCACTTCCTACAAATTTGACGTGTATATTACTTCACATAGGTTGTGTTTTATGGTGCACCAAATGCATCTTTCCTGTCTTTTTTGACACTTCAATATGCAACATAGTTTCATTCCTTATCTATATCCCATAAGAGAAACCTTGTAAAAGAGATTCACACCATATTCAAAACAAGAATCTCAAAATTGTCAATTTTCTAATTCCATCACCTAGATAAATTGTTTACTAGTTATTTCCTTAGTATAAATCAAATCAACATCTCACAAAAAAAAATGCACTTGCTGGAATAATTAACTGAAATAAATAGCGTTATAAAATATAAACCAATTCCAAACACAAAAGGATCTCTTCCCTTCAAATTAGATTATCATTAGAATAATATCAAATCTTCCAAAAGCTCCCTTACTAAGAAAATGGCCCACCGAGAAATACTAAAAACTACAGAAATCAACTACAAACCCTGGTAGCTCCTTTGTGATTGTACGAACCTATACATTTACTTTCTCAAATGTGCACATGCCTTTCCTCACTATATCCCACATATGCATATGATTTCTTGCATTGTAGCCCATGTACATACACACCTAAACTAACCTACACATTGTGTACAACTCTATTATTGCTATTGTGTCTTCGTTCTATTGGATCCTCCTACAGTTTCCCTATTATCTCTTCTCCTCTGATCTACAATAATATCTAGAGTAAATTCCTTCTTCACCTATATGACATCAACTTGAATCGCAATCCTTCATGACTTAAGAACTTGAGTAAAATTCCTCCTTTGATCTCCAAAAGTATCTTTCTCCTTCACCCTACCCTAGCTTTTATAATCTTGAGTTATGATCTAACCCTAATATCCAAAGTGATTAATGATTGAGATTATATCTCACCTCACTTTAGATCAATGGATAACATTTAATTCTCGAATGCTAATAACTTTATCATTTCATTAAATTAAGCTCAATTTATTAATAAAAGCACTTTACTTTAATAATTCATTTAATTAAAGTAAATTAATAAGGTAGAAGGATTTGGACAACTTCCATATGTCTATACACTTAGAACCATTGTGAAATACCCATATGATGCTATAAACATCAATACTCCCTCTTAGCGAGGAAGGTACTTCTTGAAGAGCCACTTGGAACTAGGTTTCCCTCTGATCCTAGCACAATATCCTACACATCATCATGCACCATAGAATCCATACAAACTTGCTAGATTGTTGCTTCCTAAATGCTGGAAGACTCAAAATCGATGATGCTAGTCATTAGTTTCACGAAGTTTGGAAACATCTTTGGAGGCCCTCTCTCCCTGACTGTGCTCCTAGGAGCCTCAAATTTCTCTTGAGCACCCCTCAATGTCAGTTCATACTAGTTGGGTGTTCTAATAAAACCAGAAGGGGATAATGCCTCCTCCCCACCTGAAGGTTGACTCCCTGAACTAGAAGTCTCTTTTATTTCTTTCCCCTTCTTAGCCTTCTTCTCCTCACCCTCTTCCACTGAAAATGGTCCATTCACATTTGAATGCATAATATCCAAGATCCCCTTGGACCCACTAAAAATATTTTCTTGCAACTGGTATAACTTTTCCTCTCTAAACCCAATCCTCAATGTTGTGTTAGGGATACCTCCCTCTAGATGTAGTACTTTTCCTTTCCTAAAAAACATGACAAAATCCATGTCCTCCAAAACTGAGACTGAGAGCGAATTCTTCTTTAGTTTTGGTACATAAAGCACATCCTGGGCCTCCATTGAACCTCTTGAATCAAGATAAAACATGATAGTTCCCTCCCCCTTCACTTCATAATTGACATCATCATAGGGCTCCACATGGGTTCTTGAATCCTTCTTCGTCAGACTGTTGAATAAATATGGTGATTTTTTCATATGATGAGATGCATTATTTTCCAAGTATAAAGCACTCCTTGTGATGGTGTCGGTAAAGAGGTAGGAGACTAGTGAGAATTCCTTCTCAAACTTTGTTGAAAAATCATTTAGTTGTGTCTTTGTTGATGTTATTGTATGCATCTTCCCTTGCCCCTTCTTCTTATTCATACACTGTGATGCATAATGCCCAGAATCGTGGAACATGAAGCACTTGATTTACTCAAATCATTCTTCCTTGGCTATGAGTTTTCCCCCTCATTGTTACCCTTGGAACATTTTACTTTTCTCTTCTTGGCCTAAATGAATAGAGTCAAGTTTTCCTCTCCATCTTATTGTTTGTCAACTTTAGACTCCTCCCAAGTCTCTTCCTAGATGTAATCATCCCAANAAAGAGGTAGGAGACCAGTGAGAATTCCTTCTCAAACTTTGTTGCAAAATCATCTAGTTGTGTCTTTGTTGATGTTATTGTATGCATCTTCCCTTGCCCCTTCTTCTTATTCATACATTGTGATGCATAATGCCCAGTTTCGTGGAACATGAAGCACTTGATTTACTCAAATCATTCTTCCCTGGCTATGAGTTTTCCCCCTCATTGTTACCCTTGGAACATTTTACTTTGCTCTTCTTGGCCTAAATGAATAGAGTCAAGTTTTCATCTCCATATTACTGCTTGTCAACTTTAGACTCCTCCCGAGTCTCTTCCTAGATGCAATCACCCCAAAGCCTTTGCCAATATGGGAGATTCTCTTGAGTTCCAATTCCCTTGACAAATGGTTCCCAAGACTTTAGGAAATCATTTAGTGCCACATTTACAAGTTATACATCATCCATATTCTCCCCAATAGTTGCAAGTTTATCATGTACCTGAGTGATCCTCTTGAATTACTTGGTAATATTGTTAGATCTAGAAATATACATTGATATATGAGTTTATTTATCAAGATCGTCTTCTTGTTCAAGTTATCACTCTAGAATAAACTTACCAAGGCATCAAACATTTCCTTGGCCATATTATTCTTGAATAAGTGAGGAATAAAATGAACCTTGACTACATCCAATGTTTCCCACTGGTATTTGATATCCTTCTTCTCGTGAGCTGCCAATGCTTGTGGATCCGTTAGTGAAGGAACTACTTTGTCAATAATCCCCCAAATATCATATTCCTTCAAAATAAAAGTAACTCTTTCTTTCCAATATAGGAAGTTTTATGGTCTATCCAATCTATCTTCAACTCTCAGACTTGTTGTTTCCGTCCCTTATATTTGATAATCTGTCATGGAAATAACTTTCTTTTGAAACTTCACCTATACAAAATTGTACATGACAGGTAAGACATGTACAATGTGTATGTACACATTTTTTTTCATTTTAAGGCACATACATGATCTATTCTCTTTTGTTTCATGCATATGTATGAGATCTGCAAAACTGATACATCTGTACAACCCCTTATGACTGCAAAAACAAGTTCTACTATTGTACATATGTTTCCCTGAAATCGATCCTTTGATTTATGACTGCTGGTTTATAGATCTGTAGATATATACTTTTAGACCTAAAACATCTACTGCAAACCATTTTGTATATGAAATCTATCTCCCTCACAGAGTGAATGCTTTGATAACATGTCAATTTTCTAATCTTGACAACTAGATATATTATTTGTTGGTCATTTCCTTGTTGTATATCAAATTACCATCTCAGAAACAAAATACATGTGATGGAATAACTAACCAAAATAAATAGTAGAAGAAAAGAAACGGATTCCAAACACAAAGAGATGTATTTCCTTCAAATCATATTATCATTAGAATAATATCAAACCTTATAAGGGCTCCCTTACCGGGAAAATGGCTCACTGAGACTACAAAAAACTACAGACATCACTTGCAAACCTTAAAAACTCCTTCATGGTTGTATGACCCTGTACATTAACTTTCTCAGATATGTATGTGCCTTTCCCCATTGTAACATGTGTATGGGCGTTCTTTCTTACATTGTATCCTACATGCATATGCACCCCAACTGATCTACAAAGTGTGTAAAACATTGTTCATGTTGTTCTGGCTCCAATCTATTGGATATCCTTGTTCTCTGTTTTCCTATAACCTGAACTAATATCTAGATGAAAGTCTTTCTTCACCTATCTAATATCTCCTTGAATCACAATCCTTCATGACTCAAGCACTTGAGAAAAAGTCCTTCTTTTTCTCTCCAAGATTATCTTTCTCCCTTTTCCTAGCCTTTCTTTTATAATATTTTGCTACAACCTAACCCTAATCTCCAATGTGATTAATTATTGAGATTAGATCTCAACTCACTTGAGATCAATGAATAATATTTAATTAATTAATGCTAATAACTCTAGCATTTCATTAAATTAAACTCAATTAATTAATAAAAGCACTTTACTTTAATA
>JZKD02S1675252.1:434669-446415 GCA_000966675.3 Picea glauca
TTACAGTGCCAAATGATTTGTACATGATGATGTCTGTGATGTGTTTTAATTTACATGTGATGTACAATTTTTCTTTCCTTAAATATTATATGTGGGCGAGATACCGATCCATGATATAATTATCTAACGAATCCGAAACACTATTTAGTTCTCTTGGAATGTGTCTATATTCAATGTAATCAAACATTCGTTCAAGATGGTGAACTTGTAGGTGGAGACGTAGCAGGATAAGATTACAGATAACGTAGATACGGTTGAGTTGATAGACCACAAGTTGGGATTCTAAGTAAACAATAATATGAGAGATACCTAGGGAGGAGGCTTGGGTCAACAGTCCGATGACAACATGATATTCTGCCATATTATTGGTCACTGGTCCTAAGAAGATACCTCCTGAACTCACCACCTCATCAAATTGGTAAATAACCCATGTTGTCGAAGCAATGTTCTGGGTATGTCGACTAGCGCCATCCGCAAACACGAAAAATATAGGAAAGGAAGATGTCATCTACGCATGAAAACACAAGAAAATTCATGAGTGGCAATGGTAAAGACTCGAGCACGCGAAAGAAATAGACACAACAAACTAAAATACAATAATGTACAAAGTACACATGCTGGGTAATCTAAGCATAATACTTTTTAAGGTAAATCCCGTTTTGGGGCTCTCCTAGGGAAATTCCATCATGATCTACTAATTCGTAGGTGCCTCTATATAGGACACGCTTCACAATGTAAGGACCATGCCACAGAGGTTCTAACTTACCTGTCTCGAATTTAACGTGAGCTTGGTCATAAACGAGGACTAAGTCTCCTTCTGCAAAAGTCTGAGGGTGGACGGATTTGTTGTATTGACTCTTAATTTGTTTATGATGTGCCTCATTAATGAGAGCAACATCACGACATCTTTTGTCCATCTTGGATAGATATAAGAAGCGTTCTTCTTCAGCAGAAGTATGGGGTAGGAGTTCTACTTTGAGTTTCAGTGATGGAATATCACACTCGATTGGTAGAATGGCTTCGATGCCATACACCAACTGGAAAGGAGTAAATCCAGTTGAGGTTTTCACAGAAGTGCGATAAGCCCAGAGAGCGGAGAAAAGTTGTAGATTCCATGATGTCTTGTTTTCCCCTACCATGCATTGGATCATGGTTTTTAGGACTTTGTTGATGGCCTCAACTTGTCTGTTGGCCTGGGGGTAGTAAGGGGATGAGTTTTCATGGCGAAAACCCAATTTGACATGTAGTTCGCTCATCATCTGGTTCTTGAAGTGTGCACTGTGATCAATGAAAATGGCACGTTGTACACCAAAACGAGTTATGATATGGTTGAAAAGAAACAGAGCTGCGGTATGACCATCGTTTAGGAAGGTAGGCATAGCCTCAACCCATTTGGTAAAGTAGTCTACGACGATGATTATATAATCGTGCTCCCCAACTGAGGTAGGCTTACACTGCATGAAATTGATACCACACTTGGAGAAGGGGTCGATGGCGATAATGGGGTGCAACACAGTAGGGTGGGTGCGTGCCTTCTTGTTAAAGACTTGGCAGGGTGGGGATTTTTTTAATGCCTCGATACAATCTTTGAAAATCGAGGACCAAAAGTAGCTGACACGTAGCATTTTTTGGGCTGTGGCTATCCCAGAAAGGTGACTGCCATAGGCACCAAGGTGACAATCATTCAGAACGCGTTCAACCTCCTCGTGAACTAGACATCATCGAAGGATAGTGTCAATACCATGGTGATACAAGGTGTCGACAATGATAAGATAACGACGAGAAGGGTGGAAAATACGTTGACTCTCTTTGTGAGAAATGTTAGGCTGAAAACATTGGGTTTGAAGGTAAAGGAGGATGTCTTCGTACCAAGGATCAGAGGTGCTAATGAGGAAAATAGATTCATCGGGGAGAGGATCTCTAGGTTCGATGTCTTCATCGACACGAGGGAGAGCACAGATAAGCTCTGTAAACACCAGGGACTTTTTGTCTTTGGACTTCATGAATTCAAGATCGAATTCCTGAAGGATGACGATCCATTTAGAATATTTTCCCCCAAGTACTTGACGTGTCAAGACGTGGTACATGGGGTTAGAGTCTATGATCACCGTGGTGGTGCGTAATAAGATGTAATGGTGGAATCTCTAGACAGCGATGACGGCTGCCAGAGCCAGTTTCTCTACATGTGAATATCAGAGTTCGGGTCCAGATAGACTCTTACTCAGGTAATAAATCACATATTCTTCACCGTTGGGGTCCTCCTAAGCTAACACCATTGCAATAGTGGAAGTGGAGGCGGCCAAGTAAAGGATATAGTCCTTTGTATACTTCGGAGGATGTAACAAAGGTGCGTGGGTCAAGGCGTGCTTGAGAGCATCAAATGACCGTTGGGCGGTGTCATCCCAGATGAAAGGGGTGTTTTTCTACAGTAACCGCATGAATCCTTTAGTTATTTCAGTGTAGTTGCAGATGAAATGATGAAGGAAGTTTGCTTTGCCTTGCAAACTTTGGAGTTGGGTTAAATTGGTAGGTGGGGATAAGGCTAGAATGGCCTTAATCTTTAAGGGATCCACCCTGATCCTGTCTTTGAAGACAATGAAACCAAGGATTCGATCGGATTTGACAGCAAAAATGCATTTATGTGGGTTCAAGTGAATACGGTAGAACTGACATCGAAGAAAACTCTCCCATAAGTGATCAATGTGATCGGATCGATTGGATGAGTGGGTGGGTAAATTCTCGAGGTAAGGCTCTGCGATATGCTTGATATCGTGGAAAGCGTACAACATGGCCCGCTGGAAAGTAGCACTAGAATTTTTTAGGCCAAAAGGTAGCTTTCGATAGGCAAAAGTTCCCCATGGGCAGATAAAGACTATCTTATGTTGATCAACAGGTAAAATTTCAATCTAGTTATACCCAGAAAATCCATCCATGAAAGAGAAGATTACGCTCCCTGCACAATTATCAATGATTTGGTCAATGAAGGGCGTAGGGTAGTTGTCCTTGGGACAAGCTTTGTTGAGATCCCAATAGTCAACAAAAACACGGGTGGTCCCTTGTTTTTTGGCAATTGGAACAAGGTTGGAGACCCATTCTGTCAAAGGGATGGGATAGATAAAGCCATATTTTAGAAGTTTCTCAACTTCTACCTTTATAGCTGCGATTTTCTTGGGATGAACTGGGCGAAGTTTTTGCTGAACAGGTTTCGCATCAGGGTAAGTCTTGATTTCATGCACGACGATGGAAGGGTCAATCCTTGGCATTTCCTCGTAGCTCCATGTGAAGACATCGCATAATTCTTTAAACAATGCAGTGTAAGAGACCACTTCTTCGGGTGTGAAATTAGCACCAAGGTTAATGTTTTCCACGACACCTTCTTTGATCAAAATGTCAATAATGATCGTAGTAGAGATGTTACCCATATTCCCCTCAGAGAGAGTATCTTGTGTGAGGATAGGAGATTGTGGAGCATCGGTAACATCGGGAGGGAAGACARAGTGTATGTCTTGGTGAATTTCTTCCAAAGGCAAAAGAAAAGAGGATCGATGATGGTTATCATCCCAAGGTAGATCGTCAATGCTAAGCATTTCCATAATAGATTCGTCAGAAGGGAAAATTTGGGAAATGTAATCGACGACAGACGATAGGGAATCCCACCATGAGGGCATTGAGTAGGCATCAGATGCCAATAAATGTGGGTTGTTTGGAGAGGGAGAGGCATATTGAATAGCTACGTATGCGACCTCAGTTGGGCTAAGTGGCATAGTGTCACTGAGCACATCAAATTCCATAGGACTAGGTACAACCCAAGGATCAGATGATTCCAAGGATTGATAAGGCATAGTTGAGATCATATTGATGGTGGAAATATGATGTGCGGTTGGTGGAAGTGGTGTAGGGAAAGTAACCATAAGGCTAGAATATTTTAACAAGCCAACACCAACGCTTTCATATGTAACTGGGTGGTCTTCCAAAAAAGGAATGTTGCTGGTGACAGGGGCGCGAGCGTCGGGTGTACAGAAATCGAGTTGATCAATAGCGACAATTTTGCCTTGATGGGGGAATTGTACACATCGAAATACCGACGAGGCGACGATAGTCAAATCATAGAACCAACTTCTTTCGAGTAGTAGGTTGTAATCGAGGGGGGCATCGACCACCTCGACATCAACGGTAATAGTTTTGCCGCCCAACTGAACGACTAAGGATTGTAATAATCCGTGAGGATGAAAACCTCATCCATCGACATGACATCATAGGGGATTTGTTAAGGGAAGGTGATTTTAAGCCTTTCCAACAAGCTAAATACATGACATAAGTAGAGGCTCCCTCATCCAAGATAGTTCGGTGGATTTGTTGATTTTGAACAACAACATCGATTTGAAAAGATAACTGGTGGAGAGTCATGGTTGATGATCATCTATATTAAACGTGAGTTTGTTTGATGACTCAGGATCAAAAGCATCGATAACAGCTAAGAGTGTTCTACGTTGGCTGGGACAGTGTTGTAGAACTTCCAAGGCGGACATAGCACACGGTGCATGGGCCAAATCTTCTACAATGTTGTAGTTTTGGGAAGCACGTGAATTAGGATTGAAGGTCGATTTCTGGATGGTACTCTTAGGAGGGCGTAAGATGGATTCAAACGAATGTTTCTCAATCTGAAGTGGCCCGGATGGAGGGCTAACGGAAGGTGGTAATGGGTTCAGTACGGAACCATTAGTAGTTTTCATCTTATCAGGTTTAACTGGCGTGTCATATGTTGCAGAGCCAGTGGTCAGATTAACCCCATTAAACATGTAAATGTGGGCACTTGTCGATGCCTCATCACGGGGTTGGTTGGAACTGCCCCCTGCGGTGGGGGTTTGGGCAACGAAAGATTGTTGTTGTGGAAAAGGCTGAGTAAGCACAATGGGTTGTGAATTTCCCTTGAAAATATTCACCACTTCATCGCGATGTGGAAAGTCTCGAGTGTAGTGATCGTCACCACAAATGAGACATGGGAATTTCAGTTTTTGTTGTGGTTGTTTTCCGGCAGCAAGAGTTTGCGGTTGATTTTTTTGTTGTTCGTTGTTATTGTTTTTCTTTGGTTTATTTCTCACTTTCTTCTTGCCCCCAATTTGTTGTGAAGGGGTTGATTGGACCGCATTCACCTCAGAGACCTGAGTTTGAGGGGGGGTAGGAGAGGGTGCAGTCGAGCTGGGAGCAGCCGTCGAAGTGGGCCATTGAGTTTTTCCAGTCGATTGGGAAGTAGATTGGGTTTTGACGGAGCCAATAACTCCATCCGCGTGGGAGGCAGATAATGGTTTGTATGGATCATTAGTGGCATGGGTAGCATTCGGTATCAACTCGTACAGAGTACCAGACTGTGAATAGACCAAGTCTAAGTACTAATCTTGGGAAATAGATTCTTCCTCGATGACTACACCACCCATGGCAACATCACGAGCGATCTGGGGAAACAATGATTTAGTGAACCATTCCACTAACAATTGGTCAGGAATGACCACTTTGATCAGCCTTCGTCGTCGTCTCCATTCATGAATATGATTGGAGATGTGTACGAAAGTTGTCTGACGAAGGGAGGTTAATAGTTCAGTACCTGTCTCGTATCGAATGGGTAGTTGGAAGTGTGTGAGGAAGGACATGGCGAGGGAGTTGAAGTCATGAAATGAGGCACGTGGTAGTTCAATATACCATTTTGTTGCCAAACCTGTAAGCGTTTGTAAGACGCAAACATATAGAATCGTCCATGAGGGAGTTGGATGAACACCACAAATGGAAAGTCATCACGTGGTTGTTTGGGTCTTCTCTGGACTTTCCGTCGAATTTTGGGATATCAAAAGGAAGTTTAGCTGGAATAGCTGGCCAAATCGGAGAATGATAAATAGGATCATTCATTAACCGAGACAAGTCTGGAAGGTCCAGGGTTGCTACAAAAGGTAGTTGTCGGTTAACCTATGGGTAATGCTAGTGTGGCATGGGGACACCAGTAGGGCCATACACTGGGTTATGCGTGTAATTGTAACTAGTGGGCCCTCTTGTATGAGGTTGGTGTTGACCAGGGTACACAGGATTTGAGGTGTTTTGAGAAACATGTGCGAGCAGAGGATAACCGGATGGGTTTTGAGGATTATAAGCTGGATTCGGCGTTTGTCCATAAGGGGGTTGTTGTGGAGCTTGAGAATTGTGCCCTGCTGAGAACTGTGGGTTTCCTGGAAAAGGGACATTCCACGGATTAGGTGTGGCAGACAAATTTTGTCCATACGGTTGATGGTAGGCTCCAGATTGAGGCTGCCCCCCAAATGAAAGTTGTCCTCCGATGGGAGGATGCCCACCAGCTTGAGGTAGAGTTCCCAGAATTTGAAAACCAGACGTAAATGACTGACCAGTGCCGTTGAATGGGTTAATACCACCAATAATGGTCCCTTCGGGTTGTTGGATAGGTATGGAACTTCTTGGCATAACTTGGGTAGTAGTGGCAGTGGTAAGATTCAGTGCTCTGTACCCAAAAGGGAGTGATGATGTAGGTCTTGGTGTTACTGGCGTACCAATAGCAGCTTGGCTGACCACCGCATTACCGGCGTGAATGGTCAGAATGTGAGGGACCATTGTGGAATGGGCCGTCTGGAGAGGAAAAGTAGACCTTGGGCCAACTGACGATGCGTTCGGACCAATGGATGGTGTGGCTGTAAAAACGATAGTACCGGTAAAATGGTTTAAAGGTACGGTGTAGGAGATAGGTGCGTTGGCACTTAATCGCGCTCCATAAAGGTCCCGCACCATGCGTGGTGGAATTCAAACAATGTATGCGGTCCAAAAGGGGTCATCGGATAAAGGGTTTGAACGAGACCCAGCTGGAATGTCAGAAGGATTGACGACGACAAATTCACCAACTAAATTCAGTTGGAGGACACGTCGTTCATATCCCTCCGAAATGTGGAAATCTTCCAAAGACTCTGAAACAATTTGGAAACTCTCTAAAGGAGTGGGAACCTTTTCTTGGGAAGTTGTAGTATCTTGAACCTTGCTTTGTTGAGGAGATTCCTCTGTAGAATGAGGGGGTAAAGGGGTGTTCCCTTCCATATTTTCTGGAGGAAGTCCCTATAGCCTCCGTGAACGGCGTGGAGGGTCGATGTTGGAAAAAAAGAGTTGGCGAAAAAGATCTATGGCCAACTACCGAAAAGAAACAACATACGCTAATAAAATCTAAGAATCACAACCAAGCAAACAAGACCTTCTTTCGATGACTATACTAGTTGGTGATGAAATCCAACGTCACGTGATTAAGTCGCGAAGGGGCAGGGATATGGTGGAACAGTTACAATGGTGACCTGATTAACAGACTTACGCCTTGGTGCAAGCTTCCACGCAGTAATTGTGGATTTACCCTCCAAGGGGCCCGAGTGAGTTTGACCAATGTATGCTCTAGGTACAGTGAGACTTCCCTTCACTGTCACCTTGTGTAAGACCCTAAAGATTATGGCCAGTAAGGTTACCAATTCGTAGTCAGCCCCTGGGCGGGTACAATCGACAATCCAATCCGAACGTATAGGTAGGGTATCTAGCCCGAAATCAACTAAAAGGATTCCACGCAGTAATTGTGGATTTACCTTTAAGCGATCCCCATAATACGATCTGACCACTACAATCAGTCAAACCACGGAGGGATAATCTTCGTAGCTTTCCTGAATGCGACCTTGTGTGTAACCCTTGTGTGAGAGGGGGATCCCAGGTAGACTTATATGATAATTGGATTTGACTCTCCCTAACTCAGGATGCTAGTGTTTTTTTTGGAAACTTTGGAGAGTTATTCTCACAGCCTAATCCAAAGTACTAAGCCTAGTCTACTGTTGGTGGAGGATCCTAGAAAAGAAAATGTTCTAAACAATTTTTAATTAGCGTTTATTTTATAGTTGTTCTTTACTCAAAAGGGGTGCATGGAAGTGAAACGGATGGAATTATGACTCAGTCCCAAAAATGCATCAAAGATGATAAGCAATCATTTCTTTTTGATGAACATCTATCTAAGGGAGAGAGAGAGTTATTTTCACTAACAAGCACCAATAAGGAATGTCCTCAAACAAATTTTCTTCAAATCAAATCCAATGTGGTGCTAAAACTTTTGAGATACCTTCTAATATGAGAAATCAATCATGAAGATGCTTCTTTATTGTTTGTATGCGAATAATGATTCATTCAAAACAATGCTCGTCTTGCTAATTATCTTTTGAATCAATGAAAATCAGACCAACACAAGCAAGAATCGTACAAACAATACACCCTCTCGTTGTGATCAAAATACGAAGCGAAAGAAAAGGAACAATCAAAGAGAAATCAAAAACTTCACACCAAAGAAATATCGAAGAACAATTGCCTTAACTAATACCATATGAAAATATCTGTAGGCCTCTGATGACCTTCACCAAATTTTTTCCCTCATTCAAAAAGGAGAGAAAGACAATGCATGGGTTTCAAACTCCAAATGGAAGAAAAACTCAACAACAATAGTGAAAAAGGCTACAAAATCCAAACAGCAAGATATTTTTTCTTCAAAAAGATAGACATCAAAGCTGAAAAGGAAGAAGTATTGACTCACAGGGAGACTCAGCAAGTGAAACACAGAGATAAAACCCTGAAAATAGCAATTCTGGAAAGTTTTTGGCCAAAAGAGGGCAGGCGCTCTGTTGTAAAGGGCAGGGAGCGTTATAGCGCTCTGTTGTAAAGGGAAGGGAGCGTTATAGAACTCTGTGTAAATCTATCAGGTAGTGCTGGGACTCTGTTAGCACAGGGACAGGGGCGCCATGTTCAAAAATATCCTAAAAGTGTCAAAAAATCAAAAAATTGCAGTCCAGTCTTGACAATCAGACCGAGTGTGATGGGGTAGGGAGCCAATCAACTCATTAAATCAATAAAAAATGAGTGAACCAGGTATGAAACAATCAAGGGGTAAAACAAGGTCTATGAGGAGAAATCAAAACAAAAAGTTTCGATTTGAGGACTCCCCAACGGAGTCACCAGTTTCTGTTGTAGGAAAATCTCCCTGCGGAAAGGTAGATTGCCTCAAAGAGCAAGACCCTAAACTCTAAGATAGAAAGTGCTTAACATGGGCACTGACTTCCTTTCAAATCTATACAAACTAATGCACGAGAAGGAATGAGAATAGAAGTACCTCTTTATCGACATTTGTCCCTACAAGCTCTGAGTCAAGCTCCAATCTTTTGCTTCTTGATGAGCCCTGTAGACAAACAAAGTACGACCACTTCCTACTCTATTGATATTAGCTTGAAAACAGATCTATCTATCAATGATAACTTCATGTAAGATCAGACATGAACTAGAAAGAAACAGGCCAAGAATGTCATATTAATGAGAATAATGACAGCAATACTTACAATCGTAGATGCGAATGCGACAGCTTCGTCAAGTCCCCTTTGTCTAACCCTTGCTCAAAAGATCCACGACCTAGATGATAGTAGCTTCACTAATCAGTCTCCTTTGGCTAACTGTGTGTTTCCTATGAGATCATAGGTTTCATGCTAGCAATTCTTCCCCCTTCTCACCATCATGGAGCCTACTTATATAGGTTAAGAGAGGCTTAACCTATTGAGGTATCTTTAGGGTAGGTTGAGGAATTCCCTCCTCAGATCAAGGATCTTCTGATTGAACCAATAATTCAAATGCAACTGCCTTCCAAACTTGAAAGATCCTTCCCTTATTCTCCTCAACGGGTCAACCACTGCCCAGATTAGACAACGCTCCCTCAAAAGGGGCATCAGGGTGCTATAGCGCTCCCTAGGAAGCTTGAGGGGAGCGCTAGCGCTCCAAGGATAGATAGCGCTCCTTAAGAGGGGAATTTGGGCATTATAACGCTCCCTAAGACCTTATAGGGGAGTGCCAACGCTCCTAAGGCTGATACAGAGGAGCTCTCACCTTCAAAACCTTTGTTTAAGAGATCCTTTCAGGTTATAAGAGTTCCTTGACTTCAGTTAATCATTCTCCTTCCTCCAAATCAAGTGTCTGAGTTATTCTAGATGTCTCCTTGGTGTTGTCATCATGGCGGTATTCTTTGTTTGATGTTTGTGACACTTGTGAATGACATGTGACACTTGTGACAGTTGAGAGGATCATGCGACACTTACGATGCTTATCGAAGTGAGCAATATTGAGGTGTAACAGTTACCCTTGGAAGAATGGTGGTATAAAACTTCCTTTCATACTGCAACAAAAATGACACCATTTATGGCACTCTATGGATACCACCCTCCTTCCATCACCTCTTCTCTAAAATAAAAATCTAAGTTTCAAGCAGTGGAAGATCACATCGAGCATCAATGTCAAGTTCTCCAAATCTTAAAGGACAGCCTGACCATGGCACATAATCGCGTGAAACAACAAGCAGATCAACATCATAGTGAAAGAAGTTTTGAAGTAGGGGATTGGGTGTTTTTAAGACTACAACCATACAAAAAGATGTCCCTCAAGAAAGCCAAGAAGGATAATAAATTATAACCAGAGTACTATGGCCCTTATAAGGTGTTGCAAAATATTAGTACTATGGCATACAAATTGGAGTTTCCTGCATCGTGACGAGTACACCCAGTTTTCCATGTTTCATGCTTAAAGAAGGTTATAGGCAACAAGATCTCAGTTCAAACTATATTTCCAGAACTTGACGAGGAAGGAAAAATCATATTGGAGCCTGAAGCCATCACTGACACAAGAATTTGCCAGCTGAGGAATAGATTCATTTCATAGTATCTCATTAAATGGAGGAAACTATCGACTGAAGATTCCACTTGGTGTTATCCACAATTTTGGTCATCGTGATGATGTAATGATGATGGAAAATCAAGCTCTTCACTAAGAATACTTTCTTGAGAAAAGTTACATTTGTCTGCTTCCAGAAATCATGCTTTTAAGGGATGTTCACAGGCTACCTATATATCTTCCTGTGAGAATGCCTGATTCTCGCAGGTTGCATTAAGATAGGGTGCGAAGGGTTCGCACTGTAACTAATTGTCACAGTGCGAACATGTTCCAAAGGAAGGAAAAAGATAAAAATATCGAATCTTCTAGAAGGGAATCTTCTAGAAACATGAGTTGGCTTCGAATGGTTGTTGAGGTGCTGGAATTCCAGATATCTTGGGATCATTCCTATCCAAGTAACTAATCTATCTTCTCCTATATATTGAGAGGAATGCTTATGGAAAGGGTTAGAAGCAAGCTAGAAAGAGATTGATTGGAGAATTATTGAAAGCCTATATGAAGGACTGATGCTACAACAGCTAGAGACAACAGCAAGGTCATCAAAAGTGGTTGATTTTCTTCATGCATGAGCAAGTGTGTGTGCCAAAGATAGGAGCCATCGAAAGGAGACCTATGACATCAAGGCTTAGGTTGTAAGTTTCACTTTCAATTAATTCAATACAATAATATGTCCCTTTCCCATAAAGATGATGTCACTTTATTACATAATTCCTTGATCATATGTATAGACTAGCTATTGAATATATTAATCTGCCTTTACTTCGATTGGCTTGTACTGTTGTGATCTGAACGGGACCAGAGCATTGGAGCAAAGCTTGGACCAACAGAGATCTAAGGAAAGCATTCATAAGGTATGTCTATGATCCTTATCTCTGAGTTCATTCAACAGGATAGATATAGGGAAAGTGTATTATTCTGTCTTGTTTTGTTCTAGATCCAGGTGGATCTAGGGAGATCGGTTTGTGTCCGCACTTAC
>JZKD02S1675252.1:480232-518975 GCA_000966675.3 Picea glauca
ACACACACACACTCTACCCCTCTCTCCCTCCCTCCCTCTATCTTCCCTCTCTCTCTATTGGCACATGCACAGGTAGGTTAAAGACCCTAGGTTAAAGGTAATTAGTCCAACAAAAACCTACAGATACCAACCCTTTCATCATCACCTGCAAGCAGACGAAGTCTAATTTGAGGTATCCTTATGGGGACTGTAGTAGCCAATATTTTGCAGTGGTGAGGGAAAGAAGAGAGACAATATTTTTCATACCTACATGATCCTTTCATGCACTAGATCATAGTTAACCTGACCTCGTTACTTAATTCTATATGCACATCATTCCATATTCATGTCACTTATTGGTTAAACATACAATTAAAGCTACTGCACAATAATCTATCAAAAATATCATCAACGATAAGTATGCATCCATAATAAAGAAAAGAATTAACAAAATACATACATGAATAATCATTTGATAAAAAAATTAGACATCGATTTAACGTGGTTCACCCCCTTATAGGATACACACACAAAATATTTGCTTTTTATTATATTTATGGCATTCCTCTTGCGCTCTGCACTACAATGGATGTTCAATATACAATATTCTTCTTACATTGGAAGCTTCTTTACACACACAAAATCCTAGATCAACAACCACTACTATAAATCCTCTCATATTTTTCTTCTTCATCCCCGACTTCGCGGGTTTTTTTCATCATTTATGTCTTTTCTTCATGTTTGTTTTCCAACTCATAATGGGTTTTCTACCCCTCGTGGTCAACTAGTGAAAATTCATTATGATCTGGATATATGTCATGCCCAACTGGTTTTCCCATATTTTGCGTTAGATTTTATTTCCCATCCCTCGTCTTCTCCTCTTTATTCTCTCTTCTTTCTTGATCTTCTTGATCCCGTGCCTTTTCCCTATACCTCATCTCTTATAACTATTATTTTCCCAAAACGACCTACCCAACAGGCCCCCAACACTCACCTTTGGCTAATGTTGAGCCACTTAGGCCTATTGTGTCGTGTTTGTCCATGCCTCATTGAATTTATGGAAATTTCCGTTCATTTTCTATACTACTGCTATGATTTCTACTTCCTTGTTCACAATATCCTCCATCGTCATTGTGGTTACTATAATAAGCTTGGCTTTGGTGCCTTTTGCTGCTAATGTTGTGGTGCTATGTGAGGTAGCTAATTCTTCTATCACCTTGATGGATTTGTCTTGCAATTGTTTCCACTTATGTATGTCCTTCCTCTGTTCTTCCTTCATTTGTTCTACTGCATTGTACAATTTGGTATTAGCCAATACTGCTAACATTATTTATGTTGGGTCCAACATGTTCACGTCCTAAGTGGTCTACTACACTTCCTCCCATTTACTTCTTATCCTATCTTCCAATGATTGTAGTTCTGGATTGGTGGTCATTGTTGTCCAAATGTGTGTTACTACGCCGCACATATTTATGCATTCTTATTCCCATCTTTTGATATTTTCTACTACTGTATGCACAACCTATTCCCTTTGTGCTCTTTCTTCTGGTGGTGTCCCTAGTGTTGCATGCCCTTCCAACTTCGTGATATTCATGTGAAGGGATTTTATAGCCTCACTAATATTTACTACTTGTTCCTCTACCATAGTCTCTATCACCATCGGTACTTTTGGGACCTCCTTGTATAGTTTTTGGAATGTTGGGTGCACTTTTTGCACCATATTTTTATCTTCCTCCTTCTTCTTCAAGGATTTCACAACCTTTGTTTTAGCCTCATCTTTGTCATTTAAGGCTTTCTCAGCATTTATTTTCACTTCACTCTTTTCCATCCTAGATTTATCTTCCCATGCCTCTGCTTCTCTCTTCTCCTTTTATAAGAGTTCCACTCATTGTTCTACTGTGCACTTTTCTTGTAGCATAGTGGTGCATTGTTTATGTAGTTCCACCTTCTTGGATTCTGATTTTTCCAACTCATTGGCTGCAGTGTCTACCCAAAACCATATTTCGTAAGTGATCCCATTGTGCAAACCCTGTAATAATTCCATTGGCATCTGGGAGATGACTAGGTCTGCATGACTTAGTCCTTGCAACTTCCCCTATACTTAGGGGTTTGGTAACCCAACTATCTCTACTGGAATTTTGAGTACTCTACACTCTGTTTTCATATGCATTGATACCCCCATCCGTGCTTCCACTTCTATGCCTCCTTGGGATATGTCTTCTCCTTTCATAGGTTCCAATCGAACTATCTCCAATAATTTTGTAGCCTCAAGCATTGTTCATGCACCTTTGTTTTTAGTGCTTGTTTATTTGTTGTCTCTTCGAGGAATTATTCTATGTAATCCCTTAATCGGTATCCAATTATGTCCATGTCATCATATGTTAGTGCATAGATGAGTTGTGGATCTTAATCCTTTTTCTTATTCCGCACAACTGACCCTATGCTTTGGTCCTGCTGTTTCCTTCCTGTTTGAGGTAAGGGTTGTGGAGGTTGATCAGTTGGCCCTATTTCTAATGTATCCTCTAGTCCATTACCTCGTTTGGTTTCGTATGTGCCATTTACTTGAGGATTAATTTCTACATATATGTGTTGTGTTTCTTTAGTGTCCCCCCTACGTCATCACATCCCCTTTTGGTAGTACCTTCTAGTCTAGTTCCCAATCCTACTTGACCAGTTGGATGTATTCTTTGGTTGTCTTGTATTTATTTTGGACTCACTCCTCCCTTTGATCTTTTCTGGATTTGATGTACAAATGATGCCTATCTACGTGAAATTCCACTACTTGGTCGTATGCCTCCACCAGTTTTGGCTACATGCATGATGTGTTTTGGATACTCTGTTGAATTCTTTCACCATAGAGAAATAATTCTATTATGTTTTCCATCTTCCTCTTTTTGATTGCTGAGAACTAGAAATTCTGGTATTTTGCTACTACGCATGGCTTCCCCCTCATCCCTAAGAACTGTGCATCCTTCATATCTACCCATGCTGTGAAGGAAATCAAGATCAGTAGCCAGGGGTAGTGAAACTCCATTCCCTTATATTGGGATTTAGTTCAGTCCAGTAGGAACTAGTTCGAGAAGAAAGGGGCCGAGCTCATTGTAGTGCCTTATACACATTGCTCTGTGTCAATGATTACCCATGTTGGGACTTGATCCTTCTTGCATTTCCATATAATTTTGCATGCTAGCATTTGTGTGGATATTCAAATTGCAAGGTGACATATAGTTGGCACATCTACGTCACGCACTTGTCTAACTGTGAACAACTTCACTTCCATAGCCTCTTACTATGCTTTTTCTATCTTCTTATCTACAAATAATGTGGCAGGGTCTTTCCCCTAGGTTGGAAGTCCAGTGATTCATTCTATAGGATCAATATCAATCGAAATTTCCCTATCCATCCACATGTACCCCCCATGCACGCAAGATAGTAGGAGTTTGACACAGGCATTGACTTTGTTGATGTGACCAAAGTGTGGGATGTCGAACAAGTTAAGGAGGCCTACTCTATCCAATCCTCTAGCCTAGACCTTGGTCAATGGTATTCTCTATTGTGTAAGTGGATCTATTTTGATTTCCAGGTATTTGTGAGGAGAAATTTTAGGGAACTTTTCCACGTCGATAATGTCGTGGTCGACATATTTCAGTTGAGGCACGTTCCTTATCATGTATTCGTCGACGATGCATTCCTCTAGAATGTTTGGGTCACCATCATATAATATTGAGTCTTCTACAATGCGAATGGTGTGGCTTCATATTTCCTCGGAAGTATGTAGTTACAAGGGAACCTCAGCTCCGATGAGGATGCGCTTGGGGTTTCCTCAATCTCTGGTTTAGCTGTGACCACTCTGAAGTAACTCTTCCTTGACACCGTTGTTGCTGCTCTTATGTCTTTGGGTGGCACGATTTCTGTAGTTAACTCAAATATGGAAGTTGTTATAACTCTGTATTTATCTCTATCTCTATTCTCTTTGTTCTTCTTGAAACTTCTAAGTAACAATATCCCATGTTTGGAAAACCTAACTGCTTTTATGCCCTATTTTCCAGTTGTGTATCAATATCCGTGCCTCCCCTCCTGTCTCTTCCGCCCGTGGTGTGACAGGTGCTTGCATTAATGGCAGTTGATTTCCAAATCCACTAACATATATTTTCCAGCTACTGCCACTCATTCATGTGTATTAGTGGCATTTTAATTTTACTCCCTATCTTTATGATGGATTTATTACTGGGCCTTAAGTCTCTATGCATTGTTATAATTGTTGATTTTATGACTTGTCCTTATCCGCATGTAACTGTCATTTCCTTCTTTTTCATACGGGAAAAATATCTCGCCGTGTTGGGTGGTGCAATTACTACTGCATACTTGGCCATTTTTGTGAAATGTTTCCCTGGTTGGTGCAATTTCCTCTACATGTGCAGTTTCCATTGTCATTTTGTATGCGCGTGTTCTCATTTTTTTTTTCTTTTGCGTGGTTATTTCTATTGCACAACTTGTTGTCCCTCTTGATAGAGTTTTAGCTGACTTCTGTTCACCCTTATTTTCAACACTATTCCATTAAGTGTTTCCAACTACGTAGCACCTACCTCTGCCACCTCTTGGATCAAATATGGTCCTAACCAGTGCATCCAGAACTTCCCCAGGTGCTGCATAACCTTACTATAATAAAGTAGTACCAAGTCCCCTGCTTGGAATTTTTTTGACTTAATGTTTCAATCATGCCATGATTTTTCCCTTTATTTTTGAATTTGTTGATGGATCCCTCTGGAAAATATATCCTCCTCAAGCTGTACCAGTTGTGATAGTCATTCCTATATTGCACCTGAATTTGACAGATTTGAGATAGTTGTGACGCGTAGGCTTGGTACAATAAATTCCATTAGCATTAGTGGATCTTGTCCATATACCAACCTGGAATGTGTTTTCCCTGTCAAATTTTTGTTGGTTGTCATGTATGCCCATAATACCACAATGATTCTTAATTCCCTGTCATCTCTTCCCATGTTGCATATTTTTGTTATTGCATTCTCTAGGACTTTGTTGAATTCTTCCACTATGCCATTCGCCTGTAGGTGGTATGATGTAATCTTTTGGTGGTGGATTTGTAATCCTTAGATCATGGCTACTATGGTTTTATTGATGAAGTGCGTCCCTTGATTACTCATCAATTTTTTAGGACATCTGAATCAAGTTACTATGTTTTCAAATAAAAAGTATTCAGGAGTTTATGCACTGCAATTTGTAATTGATGTGTCTTTTTCCTAACGAGTTAGATATTCTGTTGATATAATGATGTACCTATCCCTCGATCTTCTATATGATTGGTTGATTGGTCCAATGAATTCAATATCCTACTTATCAAAATATTGTAACGTAACTTGCAAATTCAATGGCATCTCGTCCCTTCTAGAGGGTTTTCTAACCCTTTGACAAACATTTCATGTTTGAAAGTATTCCTTTGCATCCTTGTGGATTCTAGGCCACCATAACCCTACACATAATACCTCCTACATAGTAGATTTTCCTGCATAATGTCCTCCTTCTATCCCATCATGTTCCTCTGCCAATGTAGTTGATATTTCATGTTAGACTACACAACGTCATAGTACTCCATATGCGCCTAGTTTATATAATCTTCTTGCAATTAATTGGTAGTCCACAACTTTTACTACCAACTTCTTTTTCTGTGTGACCGTCATGTTTGAGGGGGCCACCCTCTGTACTTAAGAACTATACAATGTATGTAAAGTAGTCATCCACCATCTTAACCGAAAATAGTTGTGCATCTAGAAATCTATCATCCAAGTTTTCTCCCTCTTCTCTTGAAAGTATGCATGACAAATGATCTAGTCCTACATTCAATTTACTTGGTTTTACTACTACTTCGAAGCTGTACTCCTTGAACAATAGGAGCCATCTACAGATCCTCCCCTCCAACATTGTCTTATTGGCCAGACATCTCAGTGCAGAATGATCCATGTACATATTAAATTGTGATCCTAGTAAGTAGTTTATGAACTTATACACTGCGTAGACCATAGCCAATCCCTCATGTTCTTTTGTGGTATTATTTTTCTTTGTTGTTGATAGTTTCCTACTTGAAAGAGAAATTGAGTGATCTATGTCCCCATAACCTGGATATGAGAAAACCACACCCAATGCTATTGATGATGCATCCACGTGTACATGAAAGTCCTTATTCCAATTAGGGAAACTTAATATCGGTGCAGTTACTAGCTTCTGTTTGAGTGTGTTGAGTCCTTTCTGGAAATCGTCATTCCACTAGAACTTTGCATATTTTTTCAATAATTTTTCCATTGGGGATGTAATCTGCACATATACTTTGATAAATTTCCTGTAGTACCTAATATGATCTAATGTTGTGCAAAAATGTTTGACTTATTTGTGTGGTTGTAAGTCTAGAATAACTATAATCTTTGCGGGATCAACAATCCTTGTTTTCATACTTTGTGTCTCAATAATACTCCAAATGTTGCACAAAAAATACACTTCTTTAGGTTTAAGGATATCTGATGTTTTCTAAAATTATCCAACATCAACCTTAGTAATTCCATGTGATCTCATAACATGATAAATACAGTCTAGTCATCCAAGTAAACTTCGAGAAAATTGTGAATAAACTCCTTAAAAATTGCAAAAACTACTCTTGAAAATACCATAGGTGCATTCTTTAACCCAAACTACATTACTGTGTATTGAACACTTCGCCATTTTTTCACAAATGTAGTTTTTTATCTATCTTCCTACAAAATTATTATCTGATGGTAGCCTAAGAAACCATCTTTGAACAAATAAGATTATTTTCCGCCTTCATTTTCAAGTACTTCATCCATGAATGGCATTGGGAATGAATCGTGTAGGCATGCATCATTCAATTTCCTCAAATTGACACAAATTCTTATTCCACCGGTTTTCTTTTCCTACACTGCCATGGGACTTATCCATTTCGATTCCTCAATTGGTTTGATGACTCCTACCTTTAGCATGCAGTCTGTTTCCTCCTTTACATTTTCTTTGTATCTTAGATTCACCCTGTAGGGTATATGTTTCACTGGTTTAGCTTATGGCCTAAATGGAATCCTCATCTCCCCTAGCTCTCCTGCTATCCCTTTAATCTATGAGAATGTAGTAGGGAATAAGTCTTGGTATTCACACAATAGATATGCTATCTTTTCCATGGTTTCCTCATCCCAATAGTCTCCTACTTATGCAAACATAGGGCATTCTTATGTCCCAATATTAACTTTCATGTCTTGAATCATTGTACGTATGTTGTAGATTCCATCTCTGGGCCCTCTAATGTTTGTTCCCCTTATGTTTATGGTACTTGGATGTTGTGGGGACTTCATCATATTGATCCTCCTAGGTCACATTGTAAGATTCCAATATCTCATGAACCATCATAGTGGAATTATGTGTGCCACATAGAGGTATTTCTTCCATTGAATCTACTTCAACGAAGATTTTTTGTTTAATTTCCCATAGTTTTGTGCTTATGAGGGGTGACTGATTATGAAACATAAATTTTTCTTGGAATCATTGATTTATGTAATCCCATTTTGTTGTATCTTTTTGCATCTCTAGTTCTAGGTACCATTTCTTTGGGATGGTATCCAGGGTATGTATGAACCTGTGTGTCCATTCTTTCATTGGGATAGATTTCAATGATTTTTCACACTATGCAACATGATTTGTTGTGTTTCCTTCCTTGGTATAATTATATGTCATATATCCCTCCTTGGTATTGAATCTTATTTGGATTAGTTTCCTACATTGTTTCCAGTTTTCCATGTTTTCTTTGTGTGTTTCCCACCATCTTGTTGCGGTGTCCTTCAATACAATGTCTATTGCTAGTAGTCTCTATTGTTCCAGTACCTATGCCTCAAATATTCGTATAAATGTTGTTATATATGTCAGTCCATCATACTTAGGTGGGTTGCACAATTCTATTCCAATCCAACGTACTGATATGTTCATGCGCATACATCATTGTGTTCAGATTTCATGCATCCTCTACTGCCAATTTTCCAAACCTTCTTCTAAGTCTAATGTACATGAACTGATTATTATCCAACTCAGTATGTTTTCTATGATGGGGTTAACATATTCATCCATCCTCGGATTCATGTTGTATAGGTTATCGATTTCATCACCTTTTGCTGGTTTTATGTACCTCCTACCTTATTTTGGGTCTAATGGTGCAATAATTTTCAGGTCTCCTACTTCAAATATCATCTCTCTCATTTTTAAATTGATAATGTCTTGGTTATCAAAGTCTCATTCCAGTCCCATTAATGTTGTATACGGTTGTATGTCATTCACAATTTTGATAACTTCAAATTCTGCGAAGTTGTGCACTCAATCTATATTCATAGGTATTATTGTTAATCTTCCAATAGGTACTATTTTAGACTAGTTTTCTAACCTCAATTGAATGGGTGACCAGAATAAATTGGTTTTCCCCATCAGTTCCCATGTATGTTTTGATAATAATTTCACATCAGAGGAAAAGTCTAAGATCACATTGTCTATGTTGTATTCTCTAACTTGTGCACTGAATTTGAACTCTCCATTGATTATTTTCTTCTGCAGTAGTTGTTTCACTACTTTCCTTTCATTAGGGACTACATTCTCTTGGGCACAATGATCGATCATAGAGAATAATGTATGGATTTTCTTTTCATCATCGACTATATATAGGAAACTCTTCAAAACTTTTCCTAAGGTACTTATCTTCTCCGTCAACCCTTTGGTCATGATTTGGTCATCAGTGGGATGCATATCCCCCATAGGTGGCATAGATGACGTGGTTGCTTCCCAGTCTTATCGAAAGATTTATTTTCTTTCCTATTTATAGGTATCCTTATCTTCATGTGGGTCAAATGCCCATATAGGTGCTTCTAAATTATTTACCCACTACTTAGCCAATGTCCTTACATTGGTTGCATCCATCCATGTTTTTGTTCCTACATGCGTAAAAATTGTTATCTTGGGTCCTTCGTCTCGTATCTCGGTGGATATATTTTGAATGTTTGGGTTTTGGTTTTGATTCCCTTTGGCCTGCCATTTTTCCAGCAGTTGTAGACAGACCTCTGTCACATGTTCTAATGCTTGATAGTAAGTTCATGTTGTGCAAGGATTTTGGGAATCTCATGATAAGAGTCCTAGTTAGTTATAGTTATAACATATTATGGGGCCTCATCCTCCTCTACTAAAGTTTTCTCTACCTCAAACCCTACCAAATCCTCCTTGGTTTACTTTATTAAATCCTCTTGGAGTATTATACTATCCTCCTAGACTGTAGATGTGAGGTAACAATCCTGCAATGAACCACTCTCTATGATGTCGATCAGGTATTTGAAATATTAACCTCCCCATCATATTTTTGAACCTCTAATCGAAATCCCATACTAACTCAATCTATACTAGTTTGATCTCCTTGAGCTCAGTAATGCATTGCGATTCGGAATTTGGTTTCTTGAACTCTTTTAATAATGCTTTTGTAATATTTGTTAATGTCTTTATTTATCATAGTATTGTGGTACTTTAGATCTTCAAGTACCAAACTAGTGCATGTCCTCTAAATTTTGTTTCCAACTGCACGATCTTTGGGCCATCATCGTGGAAATTATTTGTAGTCTAGATGGTTTCACATATGAATAAATGTTGTTATGGGTCCTCAGATCCAATTCCTTTGAACTCCGGTAATATTAGTGTATTATCTACTCCTTCCACATTGTTGTGTGTAGAACCCTTTCCTAGTGATACTGGTGGATTCTGATTAACTGTACCGCTACTATTTCTCTGGTTACTGCTTCTTTGACTTTCTCTACTAATTACAAGTTCTCTAGAAAGGTCTTCAAACATTATCTTGGATTCGGATGAAGCACAGGAGGTTGTTGTCTCGACCCAGGACTCAACTTGGGAAGGACTTACTGGTTCCTTTATCACTGGGATGAAATGGATATCTTTTCTTATCCCTTAGTCTATTGTACTTCTAAGATACATATATCTGCGTGATGTTTTATGTACTCACTGCACTACTCTCTCTCTTCAGTCATAGTTCTAGACTTCTTGTACCTTCTACCACTCTGTAGAACTCTAAATTCATATTCTCCTTCTGATATCCCATCCTCTTTCTCCTGCAGTCTCAATATTCCTTTCCTTTGTCCATTTTCCACACCCTTAGGTCATCTCCTAGTCAACAAACCCCAGTCCCTGTGTGTGTGTAAAGTTCCTTAGCTATCTGACTCCATCATCATCACTTATTTATCACATAGCAACATTTTTATCCAGGTAGCTAACGATTTTGTGCATCTTCCTCCTAGACTTTCAAATAAGTCCCTTTCTGTGACACTGTAAGCTTGGCTACTATCTATGGAAAATTCTATTAGATAGCCTCCCTATATATTGTCCATTCAAAATTCCATTGCACGAGATGTATTATTTTCTATTGAGTCCAATCATCTCACTAGTTCAAGAGTCTAGTTATTTGGCACAACTGGTTTATGTCTACCAATATTTTCAATAAATATTTCCATATATTCTACTAAAATATTAGGAAATTCATCAAAAACGATCTCATGCAAGTTTGTGTACACACACATTTGTAGCCATTGCTTATTATTTAAGCAATGGTTTTTAAGAAATGGCCTGTGAACACATAAAGTTCTTCAGCAAGATTGACCTTAAGTATGGCTACCACTAGGTTCCCATCGAACCAACTGATGTATGGAAGACAACCTTCAAATCTAAAGAAGGCCTATTCGAATGGTTGTTCGTGCCCTTTGGATTAAAAAATGCACCAGCCACTTTCATGAGGTTGATGGATGATGTAATGAGACCCTTCACCAACTCTTTTGTGGTGGTATATTTGGATGAAATCCTCATCTTCAATAGAACTTGGGAGGAGCACATGCAGTATATTTAACAGGTTTTGAGCACTCTGCGATAGCACAAGCTATATGCCAACTTGGAAAAATTCTCTTTTGGCGTGAAAACGGTCCAATAATCGGGCTACATTCTTGATGAGCATGGGGTACATGTTGATCCAGCTAAGATACAATTCATTCATGACTGGCCAGCCCCGACCACACTAACTGAGTTTCAGAGCTTCTTGGGACTAGCTAAATTCTACTAACGGTTCATGTTGGGATTCTCCCATATTGCATAGGACCTCAACTAGGTGACCAAGGGTGGTGGAGGGGAAACGTTCGTGTGGGGGAAGGAACGAAAATGGGCATTTGATGATCTGAAACATCACTTGTGCTTAGCTTCAATACTCTCTTTGTCTGATCTACAACAACCGTTCAAGATTGAGACTGATGCATCTGACTATGTTGTAGTCATAGTTCTCACTCAACACGATCATTCAGTGGAATACCATAGTGAGACACTCTCATATAGTGTTCGAAAATACCCCACCTATGAAAAGGACATGTATTCTATTGTACAAGCATGTCGTCAATGGAAACATTACATTCTAGGAAAGGAGATGATCATCCACACTAATCACAAGCCTTTGCAATTCATACAGAAACATGGGAAATTGCAAAATGACCGCCATCAGAAGTGGTCCACCTACCTGCAGTTGTTCCATATCAACATCAAGTGTAAGACAAGGATCTCAAATCATGTTATTGAATGCGTCAGTTGACCTCATGTGCCTGCACTCACCATTGTGCTCCATTCCTATGGACATGAGGCATCTGAGTGGCCCCAAATTTATTAGCAACATCTATACTTCGCCACCACCTATCAACTATTGGGTGCAGGTGTGACTGTAATTGATTTTCACATCCAGGATGAACTATTATTCCATATGTGTCATCTTTGTGTTCCTAAAAGAGAGCGTGCACATCTAATTTGGGAAACCAACTACAGTCATATGGAAGGACATTTTGGCATGGAGAAAATTGTGGTTGTTCTTTAGAAACATTTTTATTTTCCAAAACTTCAACAAGACGTCAACAAGTATATCATATATTTCACTACTTGTGCTATTTCCAAGCCAACTATCAACAAGAAATACTTATAAAACCATATTCCTACTCCCGAGAAGCCTTGGGAATCCATCTCAATGGATTACATGTCTAGTCTTTCATCCACCAATCAAGGAAATGACTGTGTATTTGTGGTCATTGATCGGTTTTCG
Organism: Picea glauca; assembly: GCA_000966675.3. Lineage (NCBI taxonomy): Eukaryota > Viridiplantae > Streptophyta > Pinopsida > Pinales > Pinaceae > Picea > Picea glauca. The sequence goes on from JZKD02S1675252.1 coordinate 492,387, forward strand.
AAGATGTTCATCCTCACATCCTACAAGAAAAATATCACAGTGGTAGATATGACCAAGATCTTCTTCGAACGAGTGTGGGTCCATTTTGGGATACCACAAACCATCATCTCTGACCGGGAAAACATGTTCCTCAACACATTTTGGTTGCATCTATGGTCACTGTTGGACACCAAGCTCACTAAATCCACTTTTTTCCACCCCCAAACATATGACCAAACAAAGGTTGTTAATAAGATGATTGTGCACATCCTGGGCATGAAAATTTTTAATCATCCATGTACATGGGATGAGAGTCTCCCCTATGTTCAACATAGTTACAACATGGCTCTACATATCTCCACTAGCCATAGCCCATTTCAGGTGGGGTTGGGATTCCAAACCTTGGGTCCCATTGATGTTGCACTACCTCTTTCCACCACACAGATAGACTCTTCCCATTTTCAGTTTGAGACTGACAAAGCCACCAAATTCATAAAGTGCATTCATCAAACCCACCAATAAGTCTAGGCGATTTTTCATAAATAAAATGCTAAGTACAAGAAGCGCCATGATCAACACAGGGTACCACACCATTTTCGGGTTGGCGACAAAGTATGGTTACATTTCTAGAAGGATCATCTCATAGGGACCCATCATAAGCTCTACCCACTTCGCTATGGGCCTTACACTATCACCAAGGTTGTGGGTAGTAATTCTTTTGATCTCAACACTCCACCCTTCCTTGGACTTCACCTAGTGTTCAATGTGGACCCTCTTCGACCATATTTTCCACCATTATTGGACACCTCAGAGAACACAGACAAACTGAAACCAATAGAGATCAAACTTGACTGCATGGAACAATCATCCATTGATCATATAGTGGAAACACAGGTCAAGGGAGCTTGTTAGCAGAGGATCCAAATTTATTGGGTTGTCAAGGCATGGAAAATCTTACACCAAGGCAAGTGGCTCACCTGGGGCCAAATACAGTAGAAGTTTCCTCACCTAATGGGGGAACTCAATGCAATGGAGTCCATTTCTTCCTAAGGGGGGAGGATTGATCCAAGTGGATATTGGTGGCCACTCAACAATTCCAACTAGCTCCTCTTTGTTGGAATATTGGTTTTTCTCATTGATGTCAACCCTAGTCATTGGTTGTAGTCATTGATGTTAACCCTAGCCATTGGATTTTGGACCCCACAATTGATCAGAGTAGATAGACATGACATAAATTACACATGTAGATACAACACCCATGGATGGATAATATAATTCATGCCTCTTCTGATGGTATCTGGAATGTCACGTGGATCCTCATGATTGAGGATAGATTAATTTTTGAAGATGACAATGTGAATTGAAGCATAAACTACATCCCAACCCTAATGTTAAAAGGAAGTGACATAAAGGGTGTAAATACATCTCATTATACATTCATTTTTGAACAAACACAAGTTTATTAATGAACAAGGAGATATAAGTCAAATTTTTGAGGAAATCTGAAGTAAAGAAGGCCGAATTTCAAGGGAGGATGAAGTCTTTTGGTGATGTGTTCTAAGGTATGTTATTTACAAGCCATCTTACCACTTTCTCCATAACTTTGTTTCGAGAATGATTCAGATGGTGAAATTTGGAGGATATTGAGAAGACATATCTAGGTATCCGTGGTAAAAATTCCATCTCTTTATTTGCTATAATTTTGGAGATACACTTTGTGGAAGATAGGGTTTTTTACTAGTCTTGAAGCTAGTCATAAACATGTGTTCCAAGTAAAACAATCATAAATTCTTCATAGATAATCCAAATAAAGTGATACCAATCTCATTGGAAAGAGTACGGGTTGTAGTTTCCTGTGTACTAAGTTTAGAATATGATGTTAAATATTGAAATCGGGACATGCTGTACAAGTTCACTCTCTTGAATAAACTAGAATTGAATAAGGTCTACCATTTTCTCTATAACTCCTTTTCTAGAAGGATTTAAAGAGTGAAACTAGGAGGATTTTCAAAGATACATTGAGTAATATTATATATAGGATCAGAGTATTCTAAGAAGTGAATAATTTCAAAAGTTGAAGAAGTCTCAGGAAGCATTATCAAGTTCTATGTGATGGTTGTTTGATGATGATAATTTAATGCAAAGTTTTATTATCTCTCATATATTCTTGGGTGGAAGGAAGGGGAAAGGATTGAGAGGTCAAACCTCTCTTGATATTGTAGGATTGCATATTCCTTTTGGAGTTTTATCCCTTGTTTTATATTTGGAAGCTATAGCTACCTTTGGAAGTCATTACTTCCTTTGAGAAATAATACATGATTACTTCTTATATATTTTGCATGGTGTATTGATGTATCTCTATACTATTATTCATTTTTCATTGGATAGTCTTCATTTCTTATTGTATATAAATTGAATACATGATATGATTGAAGTACAAGTTCAAAAATAATAATTTCTCTAAATACTGATTCACCCACGTCTTAGTATTTCCAACACACTTGTCTGTTTTAATTCAACATGTTCTTCTGTACTTATTTGTAATTGTGGGTTCTACACTTCCGGGGATGTCTGAAGACCTACACATCTTCTAGGTGTATATTGGTGACCTCTCACCTAATCCAACTGGTTTATTTTGTATGTTTTCATGTCAACACATCTTGTTGTACTTCCAGGGCCGTTTTGGAGCCCTAAAAAATGTTTTTTTGGCTCACCATAGTCAAAATGTAGATGTAGTCAGAGTTTGGCAGTGTAACATGTAGTTCTATGAAAGAAATTTCCAATGGGCTATCACGCGCCTAAAACAAAGGTCGTATGCAAAATTTACGACCCCGGGAAGTTGAGGTACCAACTTACCCATAGCGGCCCACACGACTTTTGGTGTTTCACCTCCTACGGTTATGTTTTTGGATGTCCATGGTTTTGGAATTCATGAGTAATATCAAAAAGGCCTCTGGAGCCTCATTGTAATAATTTTGGTCAGACGGATGTGTGTAGCAACCACATCTCTTCTTAGAGATAGCTACCACCATTTAAGCAAATGTTTTAGTTTTGCAGTTTTACAGTTTCAACCTATTTCATTTATTCTATAGAATATATTTTTCACTGAATATCTCTATTGTTCTTCATATCTCTGTGTTTATTGTATTCAATCTGTTAATGAATTCATTCCACTCCTAAATCCAGATCAATATGATTTCCTAATTGGTACTGATTGGTTGCACAAGTATCATGATGTCCTTTTTTGTTACAGCAAGGCATTCACTTGTTTGGATGAGAAAGGGAACCTGAGAAAATTTTCTGGTATTCCAAGGTAGTATCTATCAGATAAATTTCATCCTTATAGATGAAAGGAAGATTTAGGAAATGATGTCAAATTTATGCAACCCATACGGAGGAGGAAACTAAGGATAAAGTGCCAAGTATTGAAGATCATCGAGTCTTGAAAGATTATGAGGATGTATTTAGAGATATATTGGGGTTGCAACCAAATAGAGTTATAGGTTTCTTCATTAATTTGATTCATGGAGCTTCCCTAGTGTACAAGACTCCTTATAGGATGAATAGACTAGATCTGAAGGAATTGAAAATGCAACTTAAAGAAATTTTGAAGAAGGGTTATATATGCCCAAGTATGTCACCTTGGGGTGCCCCAACACTTTTTTTCAATAACAAATATAGAACCTTGAGGTTGTGCTTCGATTTTAGATAGTTGAATAATGTGATCATGAAGAACAAGTATCCTTTTCCAGGGATAGATGATATTTTTGATCAGCTGAAAGATGAAAATATATTCTTCAAGATTGACCTCATGTCAAGTTACCATCATGTGAGGATTAAAGAAGAATATTTCAAGGACACAATATTTAGAACAAGGTATGGCCATTATTAGTTTGTAGTGGTGCCATTTGGGTTGTCAAATGAAGCACCTGTATTCATGTGTTTGATTATTGGTATTTTCAGAAATTACTTGGATAATTTTTTCATTTCCTTATTGGATGACATACTTATTTACTATAAGTTTGAAGAAGAGCATGAGGAGCACTTGAGAATGGTGTGACAATTATTGAGGGAGCATCAATTGTATGCCAATATAAGAAAGTGTTGATTTTATCAGAGGCATATTAATTATTTGGGCCATATAATTTTAGAGGAAGGGGTAATAGTGGAACCTAATAATATAAAATAAATTATAGTATGGAAAAAACCAAAGAATATCTTTGAGGTGAGATTATTCATGGGACTTGCATGTTATTAAAGAAGGTTTATTGAAGGATTTTCAAGGATTTCACATCCAATAACTTATTTGCAAAAGAAAGGTGTGAAGTTCGAGTGGACCTTTGAATGAGAAGAAAGTGTTCAACACTTGAATAATTTATTGACAATTGCACCAATATTGAATATCTCATTGTGTGCATTGATTCTTGCAAGGAAGGACTTAAAGGAATTTTTACCTTAAATGGGCTTCTGATATGCTATGAGTAAAGTAAATTGAAGGAACATGAGAGGCACTATGCCACCCTTGATTTATAATTGGCATCCACAGTTCATGCCTTAAATATAATTAGGCATTATCTTGTGGGAAAAATATTCGAGTTGAGGACAAACCATAGTGGTCTGAAATATTTGTTTGGACAACCAAACTTGAATTCCAAACAAATTAGATGGTTGGAATTCCTCAGTGAGTATGGCTTTGATATAAATCATATCAAAGAATAAGATAACAATGTGACTAGTTAACTCAATAGGAGGGTCTATGATATGCATGCTAAAACCATTAGCATGCGTAAATATGTTATATAAGACACAATTTTTGAAGCTGCAAAATCATATCAACATTATTTGCAAATAAAAGAAATGTTATAACAAGGTAATTTTTAGTAGAAAATTAAATATTATGAGCTGAGAGAGGATACAATCCTCATGTACAGAAGAAGAATATATGTTCCTAAATATTAGGAGCTAAAAAATATAGTGCTAAGAGAAATGCATAATGTGTCGTATGTTGGGCACCGAGGATACCCAAAAACAATTGCAACTGTAAAGAGTCAATATTTTTGGATAGGTATGAAAAAATAGGTGGTTGATTATATATCCATATGTCTGAAATTTCAGAAGGTAAAGGATTAGGACATACATGCAACTAGATGGCTACATACATTTCTCATTCTTGAGTGAAAATGGGAAGTTTTGACAATTGATTTTATTATGAAGTTGCACAGAATAATAAAGTAGCATGATTCCATAATGGTGGTGGTGGATAAGCTAACTAAAGTTGCTCATTTTATACTAGTGAAATTAACCCACAAAGAAACTAACATTACAGAGATTTACATGAGAGAAATTTCTAGGCTAGTACATGGCATGTTTAAGGAAATTGTTTCTGACAAAGATCCCAAATTTGCATCAAATTTCTAGAAGGGATTATTTCAAGGATTTGGGGAAAAATTTAAATTTTAGCACAACATATCACCCATAATCAAATGGAAAAATAGAGAGAGTCAATAAGGTGATTGAGGATATGTCAAGAATGTATGTGATGGACAAGCCATCAAAATGGGAAGACTATGTACATTTAGTGGAATTTTCTTATAATGATCGATGGAATTTGCTTATAATAATCGTTACCATGAATCTTTAAATATGAGCCCATTTGAAGCATTATATGGAAGAAAGTGTAACATGTTAGTTAGATGGGATAACCCAAAATAAAGTGTAGTGGTTGGGACATAATTGATCAGATAAATGCAAGAAAAGATGGTGAAAATAAAGAAGATTTTAAAGGTTTCTCAAGACATATAGAAAAGTTATGCAGAAAAAGGAAGAACACATAGAGAATTCAAAGTGGGTGAACATGTATTCTTGTAAGTGAAAGATAAAAAGAGTTCACTTAAATTAGGGATCTTCCCAAAGCTGTCAGTAATATATTTTGGACCATTCAAAATCCCAGAGAGGATTGGTCCTGTTGCATACATGCTTGCATTGTTTACATCCATGTACATTCGTAATTCATTCCATGTATCTTTTCTTAAGAAGTATGTTCTTGATGGTAATCATGTAATTGATTGGAATGTGGTTCAGTTGGAGAACTAGGTCCACTTTTAGGTCCAACTAGTGTGCATATTGGACATAAATATCAAGGTTCTCAAGAATCAATCCATCGAGTTGGTAAAAGTACAATGGACCCAATACGGTCTCGTGGATGCAACATGGGAGCATGAAGATGCCATGCAGGAGGAGTACCCACATATTTTCATATATTTTTGAAGAATTTTGATTGTAAATGTGTATATAATGCACTAAGGACAATACATAAATAAGGGGTAGGGGAATGTAATACCCCCAGGCTGAACCCCTAGTTATAATTCTACATATGTTTTATAGGTCGGTGAGCCAAGATGTTTTAGTCCAGAGTGCCTTTTTATATATGTTTTAGGTCAGAGTTCCCATGTGATTATTAGGACATAGATCCTATATGCTAAAATTCTTGTGAGCCAACATTGTAGAATTTAATCACTCATATATATTAATAAAATACATCACTACTGTTTACCAAGTTAGATGAAAGAGTATGGGGGTCTATGACTCCATGAGAGGGAAATAGGGCTAGAACTTGAGAGGAAAAGGGGCTAAGTCAATGAGGCTTAAGCCATATCATTTTCTAGAGAGTGGAAGTTGTGAAGTTTTTGTTACCCTGTAAATCCTTCATGGTTTGGGTTGAAGAAGCATGTTTTCAAGCCTGTGGAGAATTCTACTTGGGTGGGAGAATTGATGGGAATAATTTTCCTTATGTGATTTCCTAGTGGTTTCCAAAACTAATTGAGAGTAGCCATGTGTTCCAAGTTCGACCGAGCTTGAAGACTTCCTATACGGTTTTTTGTTGAATTCCTATAAGGGAAGTGGGACATACCAAAGGATTGCATTGGCAGAGAAGGGGGTACATTTCATTGGGTGGGACAAGATGTGGGGAATGAGAGGCTATGGGTAGGAACTGTTGCTGGAGATTGCACCTAGGATTGCCCTTTTTTGTGTTGTTTATCAAATCCTAGTTTGGCTTAGGTAGCCTATTCCCTAGTGGTGTTATAGTCCCATCTCAGGGGTGAGATGATGTTGAGAGTGCATGAAAAAAAGTCTATGTCTAGGATGAATGTTTGAGGTCTACATGTAGTCGGTTATTTTAATTAAAATATAAGTTTTCTTTTACATGTTTCTGATGATTTTATGTGGTTAATTATGTTAACTATGTTGGGGTTTAATTGTACATATTTATGCATGTATTACATAATTCTAGGATGGTATAGTTGTGTTCATATGTAGGGAATATTGATTAATTAATGGTATCAGAGAAATAATGGGATAAATTGAAGAAAAATTCAAAACTTTTGTGTATGATAGAGTCAGGTTTTTAGTGACGGTGCCTAGGTGGGGTCTTGAGTGAATTAAATGTGTTGAAAAAGTGTTACTATTCCTAAAGTTGTAGCTCTAATTATAATATATGGTCATTTATTATGAAAGTTTTCTCTTTCCTATATCTTGTCCATCATATCCCATCTAATTAAAAAAAATGATTCGATGCCTCTAGTATGCTTTTCAAATTCACCAATCTTCTATTGAGAAATTTCTATGGGAGGTGAGCTTACCATATTTGTCTTAGTGATGGTTTTGTCTTCAACAATCGAAATGGAAGTTGGTTTTTCTTCTTTTTGATCTTGGAAACTACTAAAATCTTTTAAAATTCCTCCTCCTTCTCTACCGATTCTTCATGTAGTTGAGTCATCATCTAAGTGAAACTATCCTCTTGCCAATTTTCCAACTAGATGAGCTTCTCTCCCAACTATACATGATGAAATATTCTCTTCTCTCAAGATACAAAAACCATAATGAGGGATTTTTCGTGTTCAACAAATTGCTTCTTTAGTAATGGAGGTAGTCTTGTTGATATATCAAGGTTATTCTCCATCTCTTCCATCCCTAGGTTAAACATCTGAAATATTCCTTCAAGTGCTTTTTTTTTCTCTTGAATTTGACCATTGAATGGATGTAGGAATTCCAACCTCTCTTTGTTTTCTTTACCCATGCTAGTTCCTATTTACCCATGTAGGCTTACATTCCACTCATTTCACCAACATGGATGCTCTATAGAATTTATAATTTGGTCCCTACTCTTACTCTATCAAGGAATATGAGATTAGGATTATTCAATCACTATCAAAACTTAAATTCTCTAGGTTCAATACTTGGGTTCTTGAAATGTCAACTAAATGAACATACCTCTATTTATGAAAATATATTTAAATTCCATAGAAAATAAGTAAACTCAGGGGTTTTACACAACTCCTCATTAACCAATACCATTTAAGTAATTAAATCCATGTTGTGCAGTAATCTAACCATGGATGCAAGGAAACTCTATTGTGCAAGAATAAACAATCCACTCTATCTTTGAATGTGTATACTCATTCAAATTTCCAATAATAAAAATATTTCTCCCCTTTAATTCTATCTACACTGCATACATTAAACCATTCCACTATTCATATATATAGAGGGAGAATTGGTTGTCGAATGAGAGACTAGTGAAGGCCATACTCATGGCCAAGGATTTAAAGGGTTATATCTATGGAAATAGCAGTTGCCCTGCTATTCAATTTTGAATCAAGGGAAACTTTCCAATACATATAGGCTCGAAGCCATTACAACATACTCATTATGATATTTATTCATGTCATTATGGGAATTGAACATGGTTGGGGAGGATTGTTGGAAGATTGGTTGTTGTCATTGATGTCAAACCTAGTCATTGGTTTTGGACCTCAAGATTGATGAAGGTATTTGGACATGAAGGACAATGCACATGCAGACAAAAAACCCATGGATAGATAGTATACATCATGTTGTTTCTGATGGTAGGTGGAACGTCACGTGGATCCTCATGGTTGGCGAGAAATGAATTTTTGAAGATGACAATGTGAATTGAAGAAGGAAGCACAGATCGACCCTAAAGATAATTAAAGAAACTAATTACAAAAAAAGAAAGTGTCAATTCAGACCTAATGTTAAAAGGAAGTGACATAAAGAGTATAAATGCATATCATTATACATTCATTTTAAACACACAATTAGAATTTAAGAGGAAATCTAAAGTAAAGAAAGTCATATTTCAAGGGAGGATGAAGTCTTTTGGTGATGTGTTCTAAGGTATGTTATTTACAGGTCATCTTACCATTTTCGCTATAATTTTTTTCCTAGAATGAGTCATTTGGTGAAATTGATATGGTATTGAGAAGACATATCTAGGTGCCTATGGTAAACATTTCATCTCTTTATTCGCTATAATTGTGGAGATACACTCTGTGGAAGATAGGGTTTTTGACTAGTCCTAAAGCTAGTCATAAACATGTGTTCCGGGTAAAGCAGTCATAACTTCTTCATAGATAATCCAAATGAAGTGAGACCAATTTCATTAGAAAGAGTACGGGATTTAGTTTCTTGTGTGGGAGTTTACAAAACTAATGTTAAATATTGATCACGGGGTATTCTGTACAAGTTTGTTCTCCTGAATAAACCAAAATTGAATAAGGCCTACCATTGTCTCTATAAATTATTTTTGGGGAAGATTCAAGGAGTGAAACCTGGAAGATTTTTAGAGAATACATTAAGTAATATTATCTATAGGATCAAATTATTCCAATAATTGAAGAATTTAATAAGTTGAAGAAGTTTCAAGAAGCATTATCATGTTCTATGTGATGGTTGGTTGATGGTGATGATTTAATGTAAAGTTTTAATATCTCTCATATATTCTTGGGTGGAAGGAAGGTGCAAGGATGGAGAGGTCGACCCTCTATTTATATTGGAGTATTATATCTTCCTCTTGGATGTTTATCCCTCCCTTTATATTTGTAAGTTGTAGCTACCCTTAGAAGTCACTACTTCCCTTGAACAATAACTATTGATTATTTCTCATATATTATGCATGTTGTATTGTGGTGTATTGGTGCAACTATTATACTATTGTTTATTGTTCATTGGATATAATTGAATGGTTTAAGTATAAGTTGATTTTTTTTTTAAATTTTACTTGATACCGATTCACCCCCCTCTTAGTATCAACAATTGGTATTAGAGAAGGCTACCTTCAGTACATTTTAACCACTGGAAGGAAGATCCTAAGAAAAAATCGAAGACAAAATTCCAAATGGGATTCCACCATTTGATGGAAGAAGTTTTGAATACTGGAGTAATATAATGGAAACATACTTGAAATATCTTGGGGAAGATGTTTGGTTCTCAGTTGCTTCATGATACAATGCTTTAAATAAAACAAAGACTGTAGCTCAGAAAGAAGCAAAAAGGATCAACAAATTGGCAATAGATACCATCCTAGATGGATTGACAGATTCAGTGAAATCCAAGGTGGGAACATGTGCATCAGAAAAAGATCTTTGGGACAAGGTACAAGAACTTTATGCAAGGGAAGAAGCAAAAGAAGAAAAATAAGAAGAAGAAGTTGAAGCAAATTATTGTTAATATTATGGTAGCTGCGGGAGGTATTTACCCCCACGTGTGAACCTGATGAGAATAGAAGAATCCAGAAAGCAAGAGAAACCCTAATGAGTTGGCTAATAACCCTAGAAGCCTTGTCGGCTCAAGAAGATAAATTATATTAGGCTATTAGCCTCCAAGAGAAGAAGTCAACCAGAAATTATAATAATATACTAAACAGACACATACCCAGAAGGAGAAGTCGACCCTAGCAAACTGGCAGGATTACTATAAATACAGGGTGCCAGTTCTCATTTGTGGCATCTCAGCAGTTGCAGATAGAACCAGTTCTGCGCAGTATTTTCCTAGTTGGTGCACACTACAGTTGCAGTCTGGTGCGTAGGTTTGGAGGAGGGTTGCAGGTGCAGCTGTAGCAACAGCTAGTTTCAGTTTTGGCTTGGATATCTCTTGGCTAGGGTTTGGGACTATCTGATCAGTCTTTTGTGTTGTGCTATCCTTGGGGAGAGATGCGCTGCTCTTCATTTGGCTATCTAGCCTAGGGTTTTCTTCTGAAAGAATTCTCAGTCAAGGTTAAGGTGCTCAGAGGGAGGCTTCGACCTGTGGTTGGGTGATGAGGGTATCGTCAATGGTAAAACAAGCACACCATCTTCTATATTCTAAAAATTACAACATCTCATATTTCAAAGAATAAAATAGAGGCTAGCTCTTTTTCTTTAATTGTGAAGAAGTTGGACATGTTGAATTTGAATGTCCTCATCCAAGGATTGAAAGAGATGACACTGAAGAAGAAAATTTCGATGAAGAATAAGAAAATCATGAAGCATAAATGATTCAACATGAAGATGAGAATCTTAAAAATTTAAGCATGTTGATATTGAAAATAGCAAGCTCAAAGACACACATAGAAAACGAAGAAGTGAATTAGGTAGTTGTGAAAAGATACTTGTAATCTTAAAGAAAAAATTACAAGACTTTGAGAAACTAGGAGAAGAAACCATTTCCTTGAAAACTCTACTCGAAGAAGCAAGAAGAATAAGAGAAGTAAAGAATGTCCAAATTGTTAAAGTTTTTTCTTAATCTGTTATTATTAATCTTCATTATAACAACAACATAATAAGGATATTATTGAAAGAAAGACAATCATAGAGTACACGAGCATTTATCTTAGGAAACCCTCAAGGGGAAGAAAACCCAACAAAACTTATTTAATATAGATTCAATAACCAAGTACAATGTCTCTCACAAGAGAGATCTCACCAAACAAAAGATCCACTAGAAGCCCCAATCAGAACATAGTAGCTCACCACTTAGACCAAGATAGTCCTTCACTAAGATAACCTTCACCTTTATGGAGATACTCTTCCTTGTAGCTGCGTCACTTCTCCTTGTAGCTGTGTCACTCTTAGACTTGCGAACTTGATAGAGAGAGCTTGATGAGTGTTTGTACAAATGATGTGCTAGGCCTCTTATAAATATAATATGTGCCCCCACAATAATTAGGTCATGGACGACCTATCCACTTTACCTTTTAAATTTACATTTGTCTTGTCTAGGCACAATAGGGCCGACTTGTCAATATATATATTTTATCTTTTTATTTATCCACAAAATGGGATAAGAATATTCTTTGAAGTTACACAATATTTTAACACTCCCTCTTAACAAGAAGGATATTCTTTATCTTTTGACAGGTCACTGGATTGCATCATCAATTGAACAATATTATCTGGGAAATATCATCAACTGGATAATCATCATCAATTGGACAACATCATCAACTAGATAACATCATCAACTAGGCAACATCATCAACTGGATAATCATCATCAATTGGACAACAATGTCAACTAGATAACATCATCAACTAGGAAAAATCATCAACTGGGCAACAACATCAAATAGATGACATTATCAACTGGGAAAAAGGAGGCATCGATATAATCCACTTGGTAATTTGGCATCATGATCACTGACTGGTTCTCCATGAATCCATATCAAATCATTTTTGTTCTCTTTATCTTCATGCAGAAGATACTCTTTCTTTATTTCATCTTCACATAGAAGATAATCTTTCTTATCTTCACACAAAACATATCTTGTATTCACACAAAAGATATTCTATGAGATTTTCCATTCCTTTTATGTTCTCCCTTCTCTTGTAGTCATCTATCTCACCCATCCATTGGGGAGGATTACTACCATATCTTCACTCCTAGTCATCCCACATGATCTAAAGAAGCTAAGATGCTAGTCTGGGCAAGACTAGACTCCCTTTCCATGATTCACACAGGATCACACCAAAAACCTCAAGAGCCAACTAACCATTCCACATGGTCAAGGTTTGCATTCTAGGCTACTCAATCCTTGGCCAAAGTAGAGTATATTCCTACTTCCCCTTGGAGAAACATCCACACTCCTCTCTATGAGGTTATTATAGCATGTCCCCAAAGTATCCAAAAATCAACACTTGGACAGAAGCCAACCTTGGAAAATTTCTCATTCCCCTTCTCCATGAAGGTCTCTTCCTTCTCTAAGTAGGTCGCTTCCTTCTCTAATATCCTGGGGGCCTTCCTGAGTTCAAACATTTCTTTCATTTTGTATTTATACTAGATCAACCTGCTCCCTCTGCATCTATGAGAATAGTACTGGAACAACCTGTAGTTACCTGCATCTCGTCAACTATATTTGAGTATCCATCTTTCTCTTCATCTTGAACATTTTTGTTATGCATCTTTAGGAGCCTCCTGCTCCTATATAAATACTTGATATTGTCTGGTCTTTATTGAACGTCACCATATCATAAGACCTTGTCATGCCGTCTAACTTCTACAAGTCAAGGCATAAGTTCTTTCTTGACCTGTAAAATTACTTACAATATGTTTTTTGAGATATGTCACTTAGTTAATTGGTCAGTAACAATAACCAATAATCAAATAAAACTATATCATGATTTCTATTAGATTAGTACACATATTTTCTTAAGTAAAACTTGTTCAACCATGTACACATCTAAAACCCTAATCATGAATCAGATTTTTGAACTCTTTTTCACTCTAGCTATGAAATTACCAGATTTTTCCTTACTATCATAGCTAAACACATACCTTTGTCACTCTCATGAGTGATCATACCTAAAATAAGTATTTTATATTTTTCATTATCCTCTTCTTTGATAGTTCCTTCATAAGTCTGCATAGACATTGAAGTAAAACGAGGTTAATTAACATTCTCACAAAAATCTAACTTGTAATGAGAAAATATTAAAGTAAAAAAGATACTAAAAAATAACATGAATACTTATCTTTTGTTTTTATGTGGGGAGGCTCCACAGACTCCACCATTTTCTATCTTTCTTTAGATAAACTATATTCAACTTAAAGTACATAATCCTCAATTTATACTAAATCTTTCTTTGAGGGAGGAGATTCCTCTTCCTCTTCCACATGTGCTTGATAATTTATTTTCCCTTTTCCTTATTCTTGGTGTAATATCCCTAGGTAGAACCCCAACAACAAATGTAATAATAAGCTGGTGAGTTGTTTTATATATTTTGTCTTACATTTTCCATGGTGTAGTGTGTGCATGTACTGCGTAGTAAAAATGAGGATGTTGCACATTTTAGAGACCACTCGCAACATCTTAAGTGTCCACAATTGTGAGGCCAACGAGACTTTGTGTATATGATATGTTTTATGGGTTGGTGAGCCAGTTATTATAATCTAGGATGCTTATGTTTTGATTAGGCCAGAGAGCCTAGATGTTAAAGGACAGTGCGCCTGTTTTTGTACATGTTTCATATTTAATATAAAATACATGGCTACATGCAGACCAACCACAATAAAAGAGACGGGGGACTAAACTCCACTAGTTAGGGAAAGGGTGGGGCCTAAAAGTTAAGGAAATGGGATAAGCTAGGGATCTTGAGCCAAAAAATGAATATTATATTAATATTTATTTAAATCATAAAGTATCGATAATTATTTTATCCTAAGTTCTAAAGTTGCAGACAAGTGGGCCAAAGTAGCTCCCAACATGACAAGTGTCAAGTTGGGAACATGCATACTTATTGTGGGGAATTAGCTCATTTTCACACTACCCCATCATTCTTACCATCATCTTTTCCATGATTCTTTCAATCAGTCAGCCATGGGGCCATGACAATTTTCACTCACACAGTCAGTCATCCTCCATACTATCTTTCACTATACTGGGCTCGTATCCATGGCTACAGAGGTTGGTGTAGTTGGTTAGCTGGAATATGGAATGAAGAGGCGGGTTGTTAGGACAGTGTGAAATCTCTCTCTAGGTGAGAGAATTGTTGGGAATTGACTTCCTGAAGGTGTTGAACTACAACTACAGGGCTCTGAGACTTCCTGTCCGACCTGTTGTTGAAGCCCTGGAAGGGAAGTGGGGCAGCCGAGGGTTTGTTGAGAAGATAAGGGGCACACTTCCTTGGGTGGGATAGGAATGTGGGGAATGAGAGACTGTAGGTTGTTAGTTTGAGTAGGCACCTGTGATGGAGTCTTTCATATTTTCCATGAGACATTATCCTGGTCAGGAACCCTTTACCCAGGTGGAGTTTAGTCCCAGCTCGGGGGTGACTCACTGTTGAGAGTGATGAAAAGTGTGGTCTAAGGCTAGGAGGTTTGTGGAAGGTCTTCCCATAGTTGGTGATATTCTTACCAAGATAAGTATCAACTATGTGATAAATTTACATGATGAATTATTATTTCTGTGTTCAGTTTTATGGATTTACCATGTGCATGATTTATAACTATATTTATATTTATGGGTATTTCCTATATATGTTGTATGTATGAATTTACTATTATTTCAGTATGAATCTATGCATTTACATAACATATTTGTCTGTTCATGTTTTATATATAAATCTTCTGCAGTTAGAAAAAATTGTATCTAACATAGTTCAGTTTGGATGTTGAGTATGTTAGAGTATGTTCCGCATAGAGAACGGATGTGTTCTATGACGTAGCGTGGCCTGACATAGTTGGTTGGGGACATTACAAAACATTTTCTAATGTTCTGGAGTGGAATTTCCGGGCCTGTGGGTGGCTAGGGATGTTATAAATTGGTATCATTGCTTCGGTTTCAACATTGACCCTGAATGTGTCAGACAAGTCGAGTTAAAGAGAAATTTCACAGAGGTTTTATTTCGAAGTGGCCAAATTTTGACGAAATTTCACCGAGGTTTTATTTTGAAATGGCCAAGTTTCGAGTTGAAGAGCATATAGCTATAATATGATACTGAAATTGGGAAAAAACCCCAATTTTAGTTGGTAAATTCATGGGGAATTGGATAAATTCGGCCAAGTGGTGAGATATTATTGTTTTAATATCCATTCTAGAAAATTTGAACCTAGAATTGATCGAATTTGAAGTTACAGTGAAGTCGTGACAGTTGGAGCGAGAATAGTAAATAAAATTCTCAATTCAGGAATTGATTTCGGGGAAATTCGTTCCAGAAATGTCAACCCACAGTGATCTGTTGATACAGAGGTTGAACTGGTGTTATCGGGGTGAAATTGAATGAATTTGATAGTTGCAGAATGTTTATGGTGAATTGGTAAAAGCCCCAATTTCTACAGCAGAGTTCACGAGGATTTGATGCGCATAAAGGTGAATGTGCACAAGTGGGCGCACTAAAAATGCATGATGCACGGTGAAAATCTCGGGATATTTAGCACTGCACGACAAGGTATTGGCGTGCTGATGCGTGCATTAAATTTTGGTGTTGCGCCAGAAAAATATGGTGTGAAGGTGCACACGGAAAAATTTGACACCACACGGAAAAATATTGGTGTGCAGGTGTGCGCACTAAAGTTAACATTGTGCGGTGTGCACACACATAGTAATGGTGCACATGGTGTGTGTAGTATTGCAAAGCATAGAGGAGTTTTGTGGGTGCGTGCACAGTATGAGTATAAGTTGTCTCATGATAGTGTAATCAATGGTGTGTGCAGATTATTGTGTGCAGTGGGGGCATATTGAACTATGACATGGTGCAATGCATAGAAAAAAATATATGTGGAATATTAGTGCATGATACAAAATGGTGCGCAAAAGGTATCAATGCAAGAACCAAAATTGCACGCAGTGGATATTGGTGTGCAACGCAAAAGTAGTGCACACACATTATTGGTGCGCGACACAAAAGTGAACACAAATTATTGGTGTGAAAATGAAGTGATACACAGTGGTCTTAAAGTGCACGAAGAACGATTTATCTTGTGAGGATTGCAGCACATGGAAAATATGAGTGCACAGATTGAAATTTGTGAGCGCGAAGTTGTTAGGAGGGTGAAGAACAATAGAAACCAACAAATTTATGCAACATTTTATATCGTTTGAATGACACCTTTTTGCAGTGCATTTTTTAGGGCTCTCTTGTGTCACTGGGTACATCTATAGAAAACATTGGCTAGATTTGGTTGTTTTGGGGTTTTTTGCTGAATTACTGGAGGAACGGAGATGACATTTAGGATATGGAGTTTAGAATGAACAATGCATTATCGAAACATTGAGCTATCAGGTGAAGAAGGCTAATTAAGGTGATGAGTCTAAGTTTAATAGAAAATTTGCATGGTATTAGAGGAAAAAGAAACACACAAGTGCATCAGAGCATTATTTAAAATGAATTCAGAGTTGGTTTTAAAAGAAATAAATATAGTCTAAATTGCTAAGGCGAGAGCATCTTAGAGATGAATTCTGTGTTTTATATTCCTTCGATTTAGATAGATGAAAGTGAAATATAAGCTTACAAGAAACACATACTATGAAAGAAAACAAGACTCATATCACCACCAGTCAGAATCTTTCATAAACAATCCAAAATCCGTTTCTACTTTTATATATTCATTTTAATCCCAAAATTACAAAAGGTCTTTCTTCACAGAGGGCAGGTTCCTTTCCCCCCTTTCTTCCACAAAATAATATATATATATATATATATATGTATAGAGGAATTATTTGTAGAATTCAAAATGCTCGGACCTCTGCATATTTCTAAAAGTAGAGATACGATTACAAAATAGGGAATGATTTAAAATAACAATTACCCTATTTTAAAGAGCTTGTTTAAGAACGGGTCTATCATCTCTGGGGTTCCTCCCCTCTACTACCAACTGTCCAAAATTTTTCTGAAATGTACTTAATTTTAATTGAGGACTCACTTCATCTTAGCGATCTCCTCCTTTAGGGTATCTAACCAGACTGGTTGATTCCCTTCGGTACTTTCAGTCGTACCAGTTATGGTTTCTTTCATCTGGCACTTGCTCTGTTTCTTCTTAACAACTAGCTTTTTGATGACCAGATCCTTCATAATGAGATTTAACCTGACTTCTAGTTTAGAGTCTGTAGCAGGATCTGTGTGGAACTTAGTCGCTATTATATGCACAATTACTCTTTCCTCCTTACTCACATGAAAATCTACCATGTTGTCTGAAGAAATAGTCTCACTAGATTTAAATTTTTCCATGTACCTCAACTTTGTGAACACTGAAATTATTTTACAGAGAGCAAAAGGTCGAGAAAATTTAGAGATTACTCTGTTTATGGATAAGATGATGCCTCCATACTTGAGAATTGGTAGTTATAGAGTCCCAATCATGAATCACAGACATGATTACGTACAAGTGTGTTGGTTTCCATGCTCGACTAATCCATCTCAAATGATTAGCATTTGAGTTCATTACATGGCGGCGTTCACTTGAGATCTTATGGATGGGAAGTACCAAACGAGTGAAACGAGGTGATTTGACTAGCTGTCGTCTATCCCACGAGTGGTGGTCTTGACATTTTGAAACACGTGACATCAATAATTTGGAGAAAGTGGTTTCGGTAAACCACCCTTCACCCCGATGTATCTCTGGAGGTACCACGCATCTATTTTTAAAAACCACAATGTTTTTCTCGGTCCTCCAAAATATCAAGCTTCTGCGATGACGTAGTTCTTTCTAAATTCTCAAGACTTGGGTCCTATCTAAAAAGATTTTGCAGAGTTAAAAACTTTGAGTTATTAACAGGTGAGTGGTTTAAGCAGAGTTACTTAGGGAAAGAGTGCTATGAAGAAATATTTCAGAAGATGATCAAAAGCCAAGACCGCAAAATGTCAAGGTATGAATCTTGGCACAACCATAAATTCTTTGGAAGCCACTACAAGAAGTCGTCTCATGTTAGTCAAGTATTCAATGTAATCCGGACAGAGGAATGGATCATGTAGTGAATGAATTAGTGAAAGTGAATTCACTCCCAAAGAAACCAATATACATATTAAGCAATACATGGGAGTCAAATCTATTATAAAAGGAATTGACTACCTGAATGACAGTAATAAGATAAAGAAAGAGGCTTATTGCATATTGGGTAAGAAGTGCATCATATCCATGGATTAGTTATGAAATTAGAGCAATGCTTCCCTTATGGTTACAAGAGTGTGCAGTGGAAGCATGGTATGAAGGGAATTATTTATGGCATGATAGAATTGGATTGTGCAAGGTACGTTGAAATCAAATTGGTCAAGACAAGGGAAAATAATAGACAACTAGCAAATCCAAGTGCTGATATGATCAGTTAAGGAAGGGATAAATCAAGTACCTCAAGAAGGAAGTTGGTTTTAACTGTCCAAGGTTACTCAGAAAACATGACTAGAAATAGAATTGGGTCATGTAGGAGTTGGATCAGAGGGATCTGAAAAATAAGTATATGTTGGAGATCCAAAGTCTATAAGACAACAAGATTGGAATTGTAATTCATCCAAGTATGAGTTGGGATAGATGGATCCATGAAATAAACAAAATCTAAAGGTTAATATCATTTTAGTATTCGGATGGAAAAACAAAGGCAGCCAAGAATGTTTTGGCTAGAAAGTGCTCAGATCAGAAATATTCATGCACAATAATTATAGTGAAGAGCACTTGAAGGTTCAGGAATCCAGGAGAATGGAAGACTTCTGGGATAAACAAGGAATCATGATACATGAAGAAATAAGTTGTTGCAATTACTGTAGTAGCAAGTATTTTATGACTTGTTGGGACAACCATAAGGTGATAATTCTTTCATGTTTGCAAGTGTTGTTGATAATGTTGCTGCACACGGATGGAAGCAACATAAGGATGGAATATTAGATTATAAGGCTGATAAGGAAGCATGAGAAATTATATAGTCATCAACTAATCAGGTAGCATTAAACTAGTTTAATGGCAGCCCTGCAGGTAAGTATCTCTCTTTTGGAAATTATGTTGTATAATTTCCAAAGGGAAATCTAGGTAATAATTTTCCCAAATTGAATTTTAAGCTATGATGCATGGTATTATTTAAGTGCATTGATAGGATTAAGTTACCACTAAGTGTGGTAAAGGCTAGAGGCATGTTATATTTACCAAATATTTTTATCTTTTGAATGCACACACTGACATAGTAGCATGTCATATTATTTTGGTTATGAGGCAATAACTAGAGAAAATAAAAGATAATAACTGGTTATAGGAATGATGCTAAGAAAGCTAGTCATGTATGAGACCAGGACATAGTTGGATATGGTAGTGTATGGTTATAGAAAGGAGATGTGCCACACAAATACCCAGTGATATTCCTACTTTAAATAAAAATTGAACTGCAACCTTTTTGCTAACACAAATAAACACTACAGAATTGTATTCTTGGTGTAGTGTTCAGGTCAAAAAGGAAGGCATCCAAGTAATTGTGAAGACAATGGGAAGTGTGTGGAGATGTGTCAAGACATTGGCCAAATTTCAAATTTATGGATGGTGAGATGCATGACTTAGATAAAGCTCATTTTGAAAATCGGTGCAAAGGTGCATTGAATAAATAAGCAGTGAAAGTTGCACTCATGCCTAGTAATTGGCAGAATTGCACTCTTACATGATGGAATTGTATACTTAAATGCATTTTGCTGAATGCATTTTGTGAGTGCATGTATATATGTTTTTACATGGAAATAATTATACTAATGGTGGAAATGTTTCTAACTCATGAAGTTGAGAACATTTTAGGAACTATTGAACATTGCAAATGGAAAGTTGCAAGTGAGGTGGTCACATGAATAGTGACTACAAAAAATTTCCTGTTCAGAAAATTTAAGAAGTGAACTTACTGTTGTTAATTATGAACATGCATATGCATATAATGATGAGTCATTCTATTTGGTTAAATTGTTTGGTAATTATGATTGAATTTATAGGTGTAGACAATTCTAAGATCATTGTATAAGGTGACATGCATGATGAATTATGATATATAGAAAATACTGACAATTTGTTGGTTGTATGCAATACAAATAGAATTTCATATTTGGGAAAAGTCAAATTCCTTATGAAATTAATTTGATTTATAAAATGGAATTATTATAATGCTCTCTCATGATAATTGCATGTGTATGATGTATATGAGATGATAATGATTAAAGTGGGAACTCCTAGAGATATGATGCTCTAAGACTTCATGTCCAGCCTGTACTGGAGCCATGGAAATGAAGTTGAGCAACCGATGAAATATTGGACAGCGAAGGTGCATACTACCTTGGGTTGTATAGGCATGTGGGGAAGAGAGACCATTGGTTGGAGTGTTGTTGAGGTTTGGTACCTTGGCCTAGACTATGTGGATATTGATTGTGGGTCATGGTTATCTTGGGAAGACATTGTCCCGATGGAGTCATATCCCATGCCTGGGAATGGTATGCCACTGAGAGTTTATTAGCAGTGAGATATAAGGATATGTGAAACATCATGTATCTACAACCAGTTGCTGCTTCAATGAAGTTTAATTTAAGCATGTAATAATGAACAATGAGCTGAATTATTCCTGAAGTAGCACTATGGAATAGAGAAATTGACTTCAAGTTGTAGTATGAATACCATAATTGGTGCTGGAAAGTAGAGCACCAGATGGATAACAAGATTTCAATAGCTAAAGCTTGGAGATTATAAATAATTTGAATGGTACATGGTATATAATGCACTGAGGATTTTTGAAAATTTTGTTATATATGTGTACATGATGCACTGAGGATAGTGCATAAATAAGGAGAGGGGATCGTAATATCCCCAGGTAGAACCCCAACAACAAATATAATAATGTACTTAAGCTAGTGAGTTGTGTTATATCTTTTGGCTTGCATTTTCCATGGTGTAGTGCGTGCATGTACTGCGCAGTAAAAATGAGGATGTTGCACATTCCATACACTGTGTGCAACATCTTAAGTGCACGCAATTGTGAGGCCAACGAACCTTTGTGTATATGATATGTTTTATAGGTTGGTGAGCCAGTTATTATAATCTAGGATGATTATGTTTTGATTAGGCCGAAGAGCCTAGATGTTAAAGGCCAATGCGTCTGTTTTTGTACATGTCTCATATTTAATATAAAATACATCATTGCACACAGATCGACCACAATAAAAGAGATGGGGGACTAAAATACACTGGTTAGGGAAAGGGTGGGGCCTAAAAGTTAAGGAAAATGGCTAAGCTAGGGAGCTTGAGCCAAAAAATGAATATTATATTAATATTTATTTAAATCATAAAGTATGGATAATTATTTTATCCTAAGTTCTAAAGTTGCGGAGAAGTGGGCCAAAGTAGCTCCCAACATGAAAAGTGTCAAGTTGGGAACATGCATAATTATTACATGGGGAATTAGCTCATTTTCACACTACCCCATTATTCATACCATCATCTTTTCCATGATTCTTTCGATCATTCAACCATGGGGCCATGACCATTTTCACTCATGCAGTCAATCATCATCCATACTATCTTTCACTATACCGAGCTCATATCCATGGCCACAGAGGTTGGTGTAGTTGGTTAGTTGGAAGATGGAATGAAGAGGAAGGTTGTCAGGCCTATGAGAAATCTCTCTCTGGGTGAGATAATTGTTGGGAATTGACTTCCTGAAGGTGATGAACTACAACTATAGGGCTCTGAGACTTCCTGTCCAGCCTATTGTTGAATCCCTGGAAGGGAAGTGGGGCAGCTGAGGGATTGTTGAGAAGAGAATGGGAACACTTCCTTGGGTGGGATAGGCATGTGGGGAATGAGAGACTGTAGGCTATTAGTTTGAGTAGGCACCTGTGATGGAGTCTTTCCTATTTTCCATGAGCCATTTGCCTGGTTAGGAACCCTTTACCCAGGTCGAGTTTAGTCCCAGCTCGGGGGTGACTCACTGTTGAGAGTGATGAACAGTGTGGTCTAAGGATGGGAGGTTCGTGGAAGGTCTGCACGCATTTGATGATATTCTTACCAAGATAAGTATCAATTGTGTGATAAATTTACATGTTTCATTATTATTTTTGTGTTCAATTTTCTGGATTTACCCTGTGTGATTTATAAATGTATTTATATTTATGGATATTTCCTATATATGTTGTATGTATGCATTTACTTTTATTTTAGTATGAATCTGTTCATTTGCATAAGGTATTTTTATGTTCACGTTTTATATATAAAGCTTCCACGAGAGTTTTGTGTGTGGATATGTTTTAATCACATGTAGTTAGAAAAAATTGTATCTGACATAGTTCAGTTTGGATGTTGAGTATGTTAGAGTCTGCTCCACACAGAGAATAGAAGTGTTCTATAGTGTATAGTGGCCCAACATGGTTGGTCGAGGACATTATAAAATGTTTTCTAATTTTCTGGAGTGGCATTTATCGACCTGTGGGTGGATGGGGATGTTACACTTGGTATTTTTCTCTTCTTCCTTTGGTTCTGGTACACTCACTATGACATGTTCTTGTCTAGAATCATCTGCAACCTATGCTTCCAATATCTAAAGTTTCCATATCCTTCTAGCCTGTCTTCTACCCTCATACTGATAGCCATTCTTTCTTGCAATAGAAACCTCAGCCCTCTAGGCTATAGAAATAATCAAATTTCTTGGATCTGAAAACTAAACTCACCAAAAGATGCACTGGATTAAGGAAAGTATGTTGGTATAGTCAATTTCTAAAAATTCCAATTTATGACCCTTGAAGCTGGACCAACGGATTTATTGACTCATGCTTCTAGCTTTCTGGTACTTCTCGTTTTATGGTACTTATGGTTTTCTGGTACTTTTGGTTTCCTGGTACTTCTGGTTTCCTAGTACTTCTAGTTTTCTAGTACTTGTGGTATTGGTGAAAACTAAGGTTTCACTTTCTGGGAGTTATATCCACTGAAAAGGTACGTTGAAGGTGCCAATGAGTTCTGTTGAAACCAGGTCTTAAAGTTTTTATCTCTAAGACTAAAACTTTTCTTTTCTGGGATTTGGCTTTTTATAAGGTATAATCCTCACTTTCAGTCCCAAAAAGCCCGGTACCGAAATCCCGAAATAATTTCATTTTTTAATAATAAAAGATAGAAAGATCAATTGTTTCTAAAGTCTAGACGCAGGTTATGTAAATTACTTTTACTCAAGATAAATTAAAACCCTAAAGGAGTTAATTAACCATGTTTTAACATTTCGGGATTTGGGTTTACTTAGAACAACATGTTTTCAATACATTTTAAATCGCAAAATCTCGATTCTCGATTTTCCGAAAGAAATGGAAGTCAGTCTTGATCTTGATTAATTAAGAACTTGATCCCATCGCGATTTTGGGATTTGGGGTTTAGTGGTGACATACCTCATGTAGGCGCGATCCCTCAAACCCTGAAACGTGAAGTCCCAACTCAATACCGAAGTTAAGGCCTAAAAATGATCCCATCGCGATTTCAGGATTCAAGGTTTAGTGGTGACATACCTCATGTAAGCGCGATTCCTAAAACCTCGAAACACAAAGTCCGGACTCAATACCAATGTTTAAGAAGAGCTAACTTCATTTTAAAAATACATTTAATGGTGATTAAACTTCTTAGGTATTTTGTGTTTCAGTTTCCGTCGAACGAGATCTTTTGAATTTTGATTTTAGAATTGCCGAAATATGGCCACATTAATAACAGATAGATGGCGATTTATGTGACACAAATGCATATCTCAAAAATATTCTTTGCATTAAAGGTATTAAATTCGTTGTAGTTGTGTTAGTACTTTCACCATAAAATGAGTTAAAAGAAAATTAAAGGTCTGTGTTTTGAAACTTATTCTTGCTCTTTCTATCAGGAGTAATTCAAATCTAGCCGAGCTTACACACCTCTGTTCCATGATAGGTTTTCATTTCAATACGAAGGACATGGCACCAAAGAAGGGATCCAAGAAGAGTGAAGATACAAATGAGTTTTCCATCCCAGAGGGAGATGTCATATCCGAAACCACGCCACATGCTATCAACTCGATCAAATCATGGAGAGAAATCTATGAAAATATGGATTGCGAGATAAAAAATTCCCTTAACGATTCTGAAAATCACCTTTGGGACATAGCAGAATTAGAACTTCACAAGATTGCAACACGCCCACATCTCATGGCGTACAACGACATGATCAGTTGGGCTTTAGAGAAGGTTGATATTCCAATGAGAATCATTTTAAATGACCAAGGGGCCATCATCGACTCATTCAGACCTGAACATATATAGGTTATGTACAAACTCTCACCCAATCCCAAATTCATTTACAATGCCGAATTTATAGCTGAATTTCATAGAAAGGAATGCACTGAGGCAGACCAAACTTACCCTGATTTAATCAAAGGCTAGTGGAGATGTCCATCAAAATTTAGGGTAGATACCCACGAAATTTGTGCCACATCTTCTTTGAACGAGTACATGGTTTATGTAGCCATGATGTTGTGCAGACTCTTCGGCAAAAAGAATCCTTGTCATTTCCTCACAGAATGGGTGCCCTTTTTAGAGGAAGCATCAAAAGGATTTAGTTTCAACTAGGACAAGATTTTATCTGATAACATAGCCACAGAGGTTTCAGATTACAAAGTTGCAAGATCTCGAGGTCAACCAGTGGCCTTTTACATGTCGGCATATATCATGGATGCAATTTGTTTTATGACTCAATTTCCCCTGATGAAATGGAGTTGGAACATAACCTGCCTCGAACCCATTCACGAGTACCACTCTCTGCTGTGGGAAGAAAACGCAAAAAATTCGTCTTACAAAATTTGTCATTTCTTGGTAATACCAGTGCATAAAATGTTTTTCGCCTGTGACCCTCCTCGCATCTATGAAATAGTTTCAAAAAATCTCAAGCCAATAGCAGACTAGTTCATTGAATAAAGTTTCTCCTACATCAGGGTTTATGGGTGCTCAATTCCCCCTCATGCGCTTCCAAAATTCCTCCCGGATAGACTGGTGTGTATGGAAGTGGCACACCAAATAATGAAAGGCGGTATCAGAATAGAGATAAAGGTGGCTCAAAAGATGTCTTGTCCAATCTTCCTTATGCACATCGGGAAATTTTCATTACAAAATTTGGGCCATTCCAAGGTGGAAGTAGAAGCACTTGAAGAAGTAAAATTGTTAAATATTGAGTACAAAAGGCATGACCTTTATCAACTAGTGAGAAAACACTTGATACACTGCAATATGAAAGAATATGAACATGAGGAGTCCCCTTGGGATGACATGTTCAAGGGGACTAAAACTTATAAAGAGGTGTTGGAACGAGTATAAACATTGTCGTCCGACCTGCAAACTAGCTTTCGAACCTTTCAGAAACATAGATGGAGTGGTCTACCCTAAGTACTGCAAGGAGAAGAAATCAACCCCTCCCAGTAGCAAGAAAGTGTCCCCCCAGACTTTCGAACAGGAAGCACAGAAGAGGGGTAATCCTGAAAAAATCCGACAGGATATCGAAAGGCCCCCACCAATCAAAGAGTCCTTACAGACAAAAAAGGCATAGACCGAAGTAGAGAAAAGGTCTGGGAGACCACCCAAGTCTAGTAAGATTAACCCCCCTTCATCACCTGGTATTGATGTCAATACGACTAAGGCAAAAGGAGGGAAAGGATATATAGAGCTAGGAAGTCCTATAGCTTCCTTAACCCCCTTACAGTCTACTTTTGGATTCCCACAGATAGGAGCTCTATTTGTTGACGACCTCACCTCTATCCCCATAGATGAGATTCCTCCTTCTGATTATTTTTTCAGCAGAAAAAGGAAAGCTGTTTTGAAATAAGAGATGCATAAGAAGGAGG
>JZKD02S1675252.1:527614-567978 GCA_000966675.3 Picea glauca
AATAAGATTGTGAGATACTTGAACAAGAAGTTGTCTCATTGAGGAAGAGCTTAAGAAACTCTCAAGTGCCAAAGGAATTAACACATCTCGTATGCATGGGTGAAAATTCATACAAAGAAGATGAAACTACCAACAAGAAGTTTAAAGAAAGAGATACACAGATAATTGATGAGTAGTGGACCGGGATACCAGAAAGAAGGAATGATTACAAAAGAGATGAATTAATATCTCCTACCTAAGAAGACCTCCTACCTTTAGGAATCAAAGAATCTTCAATTAATATGAAGGAAACTACAAAAGTGTAGATCATAAACCCAGATGGACTACATCACAAAGAAGGTCACTTACTCCCAGGTATCAAAATTTATTTCTTGGTCATTGTTATACTTGCAAAAATTTTGGACATAAGGAAATTAATTATAGAATCAATGAAAGGAAAAACTATGCAAGAAACATGAATGTTGTAAATAGAAGATATGGAAATAATCATGGGTTTGTCAACAAAAATTATAATTCATTTTCCCCATTGATGGCCAAAAATATTGTATGCTACCAATGTAATTATCTTGGTCACAAAGAACGAGATTGCAAATATATGAATGAAGATGTCCCTATGCCAACCACAGTATGGAGAAGGAAAGATATTCCAAACAATGATGATTTTCAAATAGAATTGACCGTTGAAGAATGTAAAGAAGAAGATGAATGGTACATAGACAATGGATGTTGTTCACATTTGACCAGGGATCAAGAAAAATTCATCATCTTGAAGAGAGAGAGTGGAAATGTTGCATTTGAAGATGAATTATCTGCCAAAATAATTGGAAAAAGTGTAGTAGAGATTGGAAGAAAAAATGGAAAAGCAAAGAATGTCCTATTGGTTGAATACTTGAAGCATAATCTACTCAGTGTTAGTAGAATGTGTGATCAAGGATATACTCTCACGTTTGACTCACAAAGATGAAAAATCAAATAAGAAGATTCAGGAAGATTGGTTGCAACTACAACAAGAATACCAAGTAACATATTCATCCTAAATTCACGAAAAATATTCAAGGAAGAAAGATACCATAAAAATGAAGTGTTATTAAGTGCTATATGTTCAGGGGGAGCATCCCCAAATAAGAGAGTTACCTTTTTCCATTAAAGTCAGGGGGAGTAGCCCTACCCTTTTACATTGATGTCAAATAAGGAGAGAAATTGGGATCATGATGATAGGGGGAGCATGATTGTTTCCATGAATGACAAAGGGGGAGATTGTTGGAATATTGGTTGTTGTCATTGATGTCAAACCTAGTCATTGGTTTTGGACCGCAAAATTGATGAAGGTATTTGGACATCAAGGAAAGTGCACATGCAGACATAACACCCATGGATGGATAGTATACATCATGTTGTTTTTGGTGGTAGATGGAACTTCACATGGAGACTCATGGTTCAGGAGAAATGATTTTTTGAAGATGACAAAGTGAATTGAATAAGGAAGTACAGGTCAGCCCTGAAGATAATTAAAGTAAAGAATTACAAAATAGGAAAGTGTCAGGTTGGCCCTAATGTTAAAAGGAAGTGACATAAAGGATATAAATACATATCATTATAAATTCATTTTAAACACACAAGTAGAATTTCAGAGGAAATATGAAGTAAAGAAGGTCAAACTTCAAGTGAGGATGAAGTCTTTTGGTGATGTGTTCTAAGGTATGTTATTTACAGGTCATCTTACCATTTTCACTATAACTTTTTTTTCTAGAACGATTTATATGGTGAAATTGATATGGTATTGAGAAGACATATCTAGGTAACTGTGGTAAAAATTTCAACTCTTTATTCACTATAATTTTGGAGATACACTATGTGGAGGATAGGGTTTTTGACTAGTCTTGAAGCTAGTCATAAACATGTGTTCTAGGTAAAAGAGTCATAAATTATTCATAGAGAATCCAAATTAAGTGAGACAAATTTCATTCAAAAGAGAATAGGCTATAGTTTCTTTTATACGAGTTTCAGAATCTGATGTTAAATATTGAGCATGGGACATTCTGTACATGTTCACTCTCCTAAATAAACCATAATTGAATAAGGTCTACCATTCTCTCTATAACTTATTTTTGGGGAGGATTGAAGGAGTGAAACTTGGAGGAGTTTCAGATAATACATTGAGCAATATTATCTATAGGATCAGAGTATTACAAGAATTGAAGAATTGCATAAGTTGAAGAAGTCTTAGGAAGCATTATGATGTTCTATGTGATGGTTGGTTGATGGTGATGATTTAATGTAAAGTTTTATTATCTCTCATATATTCTTGGGTGCAAGGAAGAGGAAAGGATGGAGAGGTCAACCATATCTTGATATTGGAGGATTGTATCTTCCTCTTGTAGGTTTATCCCTCCCTTTATATTTGGAGGTTGTAGCTACCCTTGGAAGTCATTACTTCCCTTGAACAATAACTATTGATTATTTCTCATATATTGTGCATGGTGTATTGGTTTAACTCTTATACTATTGTTCATTTCTCATTTGATATAATTGAATTGTTTAAGTATAAGTTGATTTATTTTTTTAAATTGTACTTGATACTGATTCACCCCCCTCTTAGTATCAATAGGGATAGCAATCATTCCTCACAACCATCCAAGATACATCCAATTATTACTTTGTTGTAGCAATACACTAATTTTTCTCCTATAATAGGACTCACCAATTGATATCCAATACAAAATACAAACTGATTTGTTAAATATCATATTGGTACATGGACGTATTCATTTCTTGAAGAGGTATGGTTGTGTTTTTAATTAATTAAGAAAATAATCACCCAATGATAACTCGAGATGTGGCTGAGTACGAGTATTTGTAAGTGAACCAATAATACACATCATAGTCAAAACCAATTCATATCCAAAGAATAAGATCATATCACTTGGGAACATCCATAATCTCAATGCAATGCTTCTACACACAATCAATAGTGGATAATAGACATAATGATGAGGCATAATGAATTTTTACTTATTTAGTTCAAGGAAATAGATGAAATTACATGGAACATGTGCTCACCTAAAATAAACAAGAGCATTCCATTTCCCTAAATACCATCAACATATTGAGAAGTAGACGACAAAACTCAACACAATCTATGTGTATATAGTTAGTCAAGGCATTCAACATACAAAGTGTATAGATATGAATATAGATTACAATTATACAACCTCCCACAATTTTGTATAGTCTTTATGATGCTTTCATGGATTGTAAATGGTATAGGAGATGTGTATAACCTCTTGGAAAACCAAGTTTAACTTAGAATTTTCCTAATAAGAGCAATGCCTATAGGAGAGGGGTACAACCCAGACAAAGATGAAAACAACCAACAATGCTTAAAAGTAACCAACTATCCACCAAATCCATATAAAATAGTTTAGAAACCTCATAAAGAAGTGGAACAAATTTGAGGTGATAGCCATTGATCCCTAGGATTGTAAATTCATCCCATGGTGGTAGTAGTATACCTATTATACTCTTTGCTAGACAAGGAAAACTAATAATGTAGTAAATCCACAAGTTTGATTACATATCCCTATCATTTAAACTCCCACTATTCACTAGAAACCATTAATATCAAAGAGAAGCTCTACTATCAACACAAAAACAAGTTGAGATAGTAAACCAATAACACACAAAGAAAACATTGCACATAGATACATTCTTTACCTTGGATACCGAAATGGGCAAACCAACATTGAATGGTTTCTCAATCTATTTTGGTAATATTTGGTTACAATGCAGTTCTTGATTCATGTCCATCCTCCTCTCCTGGACAACAAAAAATATCACCCTATTAGAGTCTAATTAAAATGAGATATAGGAAATCTTGGGTAATGGGAAGGCCAAGGGACTAACCTTTTAGTTCCCATTCCTCTCTCCTGTTTCATATACTATTCTATTATATATATATATATATATAATTCATTGTTTTTTTCTCCTTTGTATTAATCCACATTACTTTGCATTGTCTTTACATAATTGTAACTAACCTTTCTTAATTGTTGAATTGTTATAGATATTGAGATTTAGAACCATTTCTTTGTGTTCATATCCATTTCAAATCATCTTGTTATTTTACATTTGATATATGTTTTACCTTATTTAAGAAGATTTGTTATATTGATACCCCACTAGACCTTAACATGCTTTTTTTTTCTAAAAAATATAGATTGAGTTACTTGTTGGCCCTTGACCAAGTTTTGGAGTTACATGGTCATGCTTGACCGTTTTTGTACTTCAACAGCCCGTCGAAGACGGAGCGCTAGGAGAAGCAAAGATCATGGGATCTCAGCCCACTTTTGGGCCCATTTTGGGTTTTGGGACAATGTAATGGGATAGGGATGTTGGCTCGTGGGTTTACCCATGTTTGGGCCCACTTTTGTAATGTATAAATAGACATCTAGGTATCTAGTAAACAATCTAAGGATTGTTTCTATGTGATATGGGATATGTGCTGAGTGGGATCTATGTGATCAAGGGGTTGTGAATCTTGTAATACTTGCAGAGCTTAGTGCAAGTCCCTGTGTGGAGATATAGAAGGCTTTGTGCTGTAACGCAAGGAAGAAGGATCTAGCGAGCTGCACAAATCTTTTGTCCTGTGCGCAGGATGGTTTTGGTAGCTTTGTGCCTGTAACCGATAGGAGACACTATTAAATAAGAAGAGTTGGTGGACATAGCCCCATGGTGGGGGTGAACCACATAAATCTGTGTGTTATGCTTTGTGCTTTGACTTGATGTGTTCATCTCTGCTTTTGCTAAGTGCTTTGGTGTATTTAGATAGATCTACTTATGCTTTGTGCTTCATTAGATGTGTATGAATAGTAGATCTGATATGTATGAATATGTTTAGTGTTGATTTACTGTATCTGATCTATTTTATTGTTGCTAAGTGCCAAATTACCTTATATCTAAGTGAATATTGCGATGCTCTTTGCTATCTACGAAGTATAAGAAGGGTTGAATATTGATGAATGATCGAAGCCAAGTGCTTTGTAAGTGGTATAATCATAGATTTGTGTCCCAGCTAAGGTTGCAGACACTTGAGTCCTGCAACCACCCCTACCTCTACCTCGAGTGAGACTTCATATGATTTGCAGGTGTTGCCGAAAGAGCCAATAGTTAGGGTTTTGTTGGTGCGCTCTTGTAGAGTTGAACCCCGGGTCTACCCCTGTGCCAACAAATGGTTCCATTGTTGGGACTTGAAACTGTTATTACTGAGAACTAAGGAAGAGGAATCTTTGTGTAAATATTTGTCCTGAAACTATGTTGGCAGCCAATTCACATTTTTCCACTATCTTATAAGCTGCCTACACCAATGTTTTGCAAACATCATTTTTTTCCTCACAATTTTCAAATAAACGACACTTCTATTTTTGCAACAATTGCACATTTACCTTCGTTTTTGTTTTCACGAATGTAAGCGTGAAAACTTGGTCTTTCAAAATCGCATTAAAATCATTATTGAATTGTCGTTATTCTTCTTGTTGATATGCCCATTGCGCTTACCTTTTAATTATCATTATATAGTTGGCAAGACCTTTTGATCTGCACTCATTTAGCATTCTTTGATTGATCATGTAGTTTCGTTTCATGAGTGATTAAGTTTGTGATTCATTGGCAATTGGATTTATTTGTTATTTGATTTGATTGACCATTGGTTTCATGAAAATATATAGGTGTTATGGTTAAACCCTTGATATTTTTCATTTGACATAACACCTAGTTTCAAAACGCATTGGTACCTCACTTCAACTCTTGATATGAATTGATCCATTGTATGTCATATAGTCAAAACATTGGTATGGGTTTTGATTTGTATGTTGGCCATTTAAAACTATGGCGTAACTTTGATTGTGCGTGTTGTTTTATGCACTTACCATTTCATTGGTCTGCCAAGTGACATAATGGTTGAACTATACTATAATGGGTTGAACAACTATAACCCCCGATGGTTGTACCATTGGAAATAACTATTATGCATGGAAGAAAATAGCTCCACCACCTTTGCACGATGTCATTTATGCCTATCCCTTATCCCTGTTTTACCTCTTCTAGCTCGGGTAAACCTTCGTGCACTATGCTCCTGTATGTGCTATGATCCAAATCCTGGACTTACCATGTGCTCGACTCCATGGCACCAGTCGTGCGAATTGAACCGAATGGTAGCCAAGCCTTGCTACTGTTCGACAATGCCCGAAAGGACTTGGAGGATAATGGTTGGCTCACCTTTATACAGTGATTTGAGGGTTTTAATTTATTTGTTGCACAACAGTTCGCCCTAACTTTTGATGGCTGTAAAGCCAAGGTGGGTGATGTTCAGTTGTAAATCAATGAGGAGTTTATTAGTTCTGCTATAGGGTTACCATCCTCGGGCGAGCATTGGTTTAAAAATTCTAAGGTCGAGGATGTGCCATGGTCGATACTGTTCATCTCGTGAAAGGTCACATCCTGTGACAGAGGTATGCCCATCTCTACACTTAAACCACGATGGCATGATATTTTGATGGTCATAAAACAATTCGTGACCTATGAGGGTCGGTATGGACTCTTTTTTCTCTACCACCTGCATTTGTTAATGAATTTCATAGGGTCTCCATTTAATATGCCTTTTTATTTGCAGAGTAGCCTGTACAAAATTTCAAAAAGGTTTAAAAGGGAGAAGGCCGATAGTAGCCTGTTCCACCATGGACTAATTAGACAGATCATTGTTCATCACTTAAGTCTCCATGGTGATATCTGGTGAGCTTCAATCGCTCGAAATGGTTTTGATGATACAAACCCTATCCATATTGACAAGCCTGTGGTTAATGAAGCTAAGGTTGAGCCACCCGTGCCCTTCCATGTCCTACTGCCTTCTCCTAAACCTTCGGTCGACCCTGATGTTGACTTACCTGACGTTATAACTGAGAAGGCTGAGGCTATAAAAAATCCTATGAGTAAAAAGGCCAAGGCAAACCCTATTATTGATGCCAAGTGTAAAAAGAACGCTCGGCTTATTTCAAGAATGGCTAGAAATAAGCCTAAACCTAGTATTGAGCAGAAGCTCATAGTCTTTAGTGAGGATTCAGACTCTGACATAGAACACTTCCTAGCCAGTGAGTACCCTTACTCACAGGGTCTGTGCTCCGAGCCACCTTATGATTTCATTTCTAATCTACCCCCTTGCTTAAAGAATAATCCTAGTTACCCTSGGATCAGACTACCTAGTGAAACCCTCGGCAATGTAACCAAACCCTCACCTGCACTTTCGAAGCCCGGACAGTCGTCCTGKGACCAATGTGATTTGTGGTTGGAACGATACTATATAGACGTTCCCCTACTTCAATAAAAAATCCAATCATTGGAAAATCAAGTTGCAGTATTGACCAGCCAAAGAGACAAACTTCAAGCAACTAATTGGAAGCAGAGGACCACTGGTTCCATTGTTTTTAAGAATGCTGAATTGGCCACAGCCATTGTCAACTCCAAATTGTCATGATTCAGCTGACTGCTCGTCATACAGGTATGAATTTTGATATCATTTTAGTTGCGTGAATGACCAGGATTAATATAATGATTTGAGTTTGGTTTTCGAATAGCTCTGTTTATCCTTTGAAATGGCTCTGTCACAATGTTGTTCATCCTGTACATTGTTTTCGCTTTGCTAAAAATAAATGAAGTTTCGATTTGAATACACAATTTGCTCATGCCTAGTTTAGTCATTGATAGATTTTTATCGGATTTGATTTACTTTCAATTTAATTTGTTTTGTATCTAATCTAAACAAGAGTTTTTCGTGCTATATTTAGAATATGATCATGATTTGATTTCGTTATGACTAGTTTGTATGCTGTGATTGTCGAACGATTTCGTGAGTTTGGTTGTTATGATATTTTAATATGCTGTGTCGAGATCGTTTTCGATTTGGAAAGAATGACTCTGTTTTTATGGAAACAATACTCATATTCAAGCTTGTGAAAATGATATTCACGCCCGAATCATGGAATGGTTTTGATCCACAATGACTATGTTAAACCCCATCTATTCGAATTGCTTGATTGGATTGCTGTGTATCTTCAGCTAGCATGATTGATTTTATGAGTTGTATTCATATCAACAATAGACTTGATTGCAGCTCTGTTAATTTTAATTTTCAAACGAGTTTGTTAACTCAAACCAACTGATGTTATTTTTGTCAAATTCGTATGAGGAAATTCGAGTAATAGTCGCTTCAAAATGAATTCAAGAAATGATTTCGTGAATGATTTTGTCTGCCCCAATTTGCAATAACAAACGATCGGATAATTCTTATGATTCCTGTTATCAACTGATTGATCCTGTTATGATTTTGTTAATGAACATTCACGCGCCAGTTGTGATTTAACTCATTCGTGGCATGGATTGTTTGTTATGTCAATACAGTTATGTCGATTTGAAAATGAGCTTGTTTGGATTCGATTGTGTCTCCTATTGATGAGGCAACATAACAATTGCCTATGATTTGTTTTGATTGTATTGATTCCAATTTGATATGGAATGATTTCATTACTGTTGGATATCTTACTCTACACCCGATTATGTGGCAACAAACGAAACAAAGTATATGCATCTCTGTAATCATTTCATTTTAGTTTTGTTTTGATATTGAATTAGTATAACAATTTCAATGATTCATTTTCAAAGAGCTATTAGATGTCAGTTGAATTTAATTCTTTAAAAGATTTGAGTTGATTTTAATGCTGATTCTGTGTCTTATTTAGACCAACTACAAAATCGCAATATTCTGTAGCTAGTCTATAGAATTAGATTTTTATCGTTTTATTTAACAAGATATCTACCTAACTTGTTCATTTTTAACCCTTTTCAGGTACATCTGAATTGTATTGGGCATGCTGGACAGTATAGGAGATATTTGTGTGATTTAGTTTTTATTTTAGGTTCCTAGTTTAGTCAGACTTGGGATATCTTCCCAGATTTTATGTAAACAATTTTGATAAATTCTACAGGGATGTTTTACCCTGTAGAAGGTCTTTAAATACTTATTATTTTGTGTAATAAGGAGCATCCTCACTTGTGGGAGAACCAGGCTATGGATTTCTAATACAAACTAAGACAAGAGTTGATGTTTTGCTATAGATTTCACTTTTCAATATATCAATCTTTTGTTTCAAGTTTATGCATGTCATTTGCAGTTGATTATAGACTACTTTAGCTATCATAGTCTATTACAGAATGATGTGATTTAATTAATGTGATCCATATTTGATTTCTTTCAATACTTAGAAACTACAACAATTACTTTTTTCAGTTAATGAATGACAGATTTCTCTTCTTCATCAATTGAATTATTTCGTATAAGTCTTTGCATACATGTTTATCTAACTGTGAAGATTTATAAATCATATGATTGTTGTATTTTTTATGTCTGGTTTGTCCTGTAATTATATTAAAGAGCACTACAACTTATCGTTTACGAGAAGCGCCTAGGTAATTTGGTGCAGGTTTCCTCCCTCCGATCAGCTAAGATAATCATCATACACAGGACAAATCTGGAGTGTTTCTCCAGGTCAGTTTAGTATTTAATTTGTTAGAATGATATTAGTAGTTTAGTTAGATATATGTTAGTTAGATTTGTAGTTAGAATTAGTATATTATTTGTTTAGTTTAGTTAGTTTTTTATTTTATTTCTTGTTCATAAAATTATAAAATCAACAAAAATATCTTTCTCTGTCTTAGGACAAAATGCAAATGAGTTTTTTCAAGTTTCATTCAAATCTATAAATTGTAGATATTGTATATTTTGTGAATAAGATTTATTTCTATTAGTAGTTAGATAATTAATTAGTTAGAGTTAGTATAGTATTAGATAGTAGATTGTATATATAGAATCGTTAGATTAGTTTATTAGTTTGTTTTATTCCTTTTTAGTTAGATTAGTTTAGTTTTAGTTAGATTAGTTTGTTTAATAGTTAGTTTTAGTTAGATTAGTTAGTTTAGAGTAGTTTTCTTTTGTTTTCTTAGGACTTATATCGGCTAACGGAGTCGCTCAACCCGTCAAGGTGGTTCATCCCAAACGGCTTGGGTTATTAGACAACCCCGGACTGGTTCCACTCTTCTAGTTGATGGACGGTCAATTTCTCCCATCAACAAATGGTGCTAGAAGGAGGGCCTGAATTTAATTAATGGCATCAGGTGGTCGCAAGAATCCTCCACCACCTAATCGCTCACCTATAGTGACTAGAAGCCATTCAAACGATAATATTCTCCTTCAAACAACAACTACTTCAAACGACGATCCACAGATCACAGTTGAGCCAACAACCCCTAATCCTAAAGGTGGTGACATACAAGAGATTGTCCACCAATATCTTATAAAAACACATAGTGCCTTAGCCCGTTTGAGGAAACCTAACCGTCTGTGGGGACAACCTTTGGATTTCTTCGATATCAAAGAACAATTAGAAGACACTAGTCTCACTATGAATCCTATAGATCCAATCTTAAATCCTGCTGTAGGAGGATATGGGATACCTCCTTCACCACCTCCATCATCTCCTTCCTCTTCTGGAGAAGATTCCTCTGATGAAGGAAATTCCCCTTCTCAGCCTTCCACACCCACTACACCAATGGAAAATCAAAACAACCCTTCTAGACCCTGGCTTGATCAGGATGTCGTAGCTATACCTAAACACCTGAAGAAATGGCTTCCCAAGTTTGATCCTGACTCAAAACAGATCACTGAAGATCACATTAAAAAGTTTATGTTAGCCATAAGACTCCGCAATGTCGAACATGAAGACGTTGTCTGTAGGTTGTTCCCATATACTTTCGAGGGCAATGCATCCACGTGGTACTTTTCCCAGCAACCCCATACCATCGTGTCTTGGGAAAAGTTTGAGTCATGCTTTGTGGAAAAATTCGGAGACTGTAAACCTTCGGAAGTCCTAGTCATGGATATTTCTAGCTTAAGAATGAACCCAAAAGAAAAAGTTAAAGACTTTAATCAAAGATTCTTGACACTTAAAAAATGAATCCCTACCAATTCCATGCCTGATGAGAGTCTCATAATAGCATACTACACTAAAGCTTTACATCAAAGTATAGCTATTTGGGTTAAACGATCTAAGAAAGCCACGTTGTTAGAAGCCTTTGAGGAGGCCAACCAGATTGAAAAAGACATACTCAGTCTTAAAGACTCTACTAGCAACGAAAATGAGACTAGTTCTTCTTCCAAAAAGAAGATCGAAATCCTCCCCAGACCCACTCAAAGCAAAACACAACCTGAAAGCTCTAATTTAGAAAACTTAACTAAATTTGTTCAAAAACTGTCAAATCAAGTTATAGACTTAAAAAGGTCGATCAAAGAAGATTCCTCGAGCAAAGGGCCTTACAAACCCCCGTTCTGAAAGCCTTTTTCCACCAACCGACCTAACCCAACCACCAAAAGGCCTTAATCTAGAGAGTTTACAATGTGCCCTTCAAACGATTATAGAAGCCCAAGATAACTTGATGCCTCCTGAGATTCTTGAGAAGGTAGTTGAACAAGAGATAGTCCAAGAAGAAGAGTCTTCTCCAAACATTTTTGGACACTTCTCGGATAACATTTTTCAAGATAACTTCTAGATAGTACATCCCTATAATACCAGGAGTAAGACAACAAACAAACCTTCTTCCAAAAATACCACAACTTCTCCTCCAAAGCAATCTAAATCAGTTGAGCCTAAAAAAAGTAATGTGAACCCCAACTTAGATTATGATGTTGTTGAAGATCTTAAAAAGTTAAGGGCTAACATTTCTATTTATGAATTATTGAAGTTTCTATCTTTGCTACAAAAAATGTTACAGAATATCTTGAAGAATGGAAAAAATGGTAATGGTAGCAAGGTTGTGCAGAACAAAGTTCCCCAGAAGACTTCCACGAAAAACAATCCCGATCCTCAAGATAAAGGAAGCCTTCCTGTAAGTAATGTAAATAATGTAAATAATGTAGATAAAATAGCTTTAGAAACTGCGGGTAAAAAGCCACAAGCTACTACTTTTAGTACTCGCAAAAATGTACCTCCATTCCTATTAACTTTCAAGATATTTAATAGAAACGTGCACAGTTGTATGGTAGACTCAGGAGCGTCATCCAATGTGATGCCTTGGTCTGTTTTTCAAAAGATCAACGCTGAAGTTGAACCCTCGACTTTAAAAATCATACAACTTGATTGGACAAATGTCAAAGTTATAGGTGAACTAAAGAATGTGCTTATTATATTATCGTCTAACCACAAGGTTCATCAAGTTATTGATATAATTTTTGTGGATATTTCATAAGCGTATGGTCTATTTTTAAGCAGGGACTGGTCGGAACAACTACATGGTTATTTCGCAACAGATTGGTCCCATCTATGGCTTCCAGAGAACAACAATCCTAACAAGATAAAAGTGAATCGTGAGCATTACCTTAAGTTCACGATCACAAATTTGAACGATCCCAACGAACTGTATACACCTTCTGCTAATTCACCTGAAGTACAAGGGATGGACACCTTCTTTGGAAATTTCATGGCTGAGGCTTCACCTATCACCAATCCAGAACAACAGTCCAATATTGTAGCATATATGCAGCCAACAACTTCCACGCAAGGGTCCCATGTACCCAATGCAAATCAAATTTGGTCTCTTTATTTTGACGGATCAAAGTCCAAAGAAGGAGCTGGTGCAGGTTGCGTCATTATTGATCCGGTAGGTAACAAAACATTAATTGCATGTAGGTTGGAATTTGAATGTACTAATAATATTGTAGAATATGAGGCTTTGCTACAAGGTCTCAGAAAAACTTTGGATATGAACATTCAAAATTTAACCGTCTTTGGCGACTCTGAAATAGTGGTTAGATAGGTAAGAGACTCTATCCACTTTCTGTCTCCGCATCTCAAAAGCTACCAGTCTGAGGTATGGAATTTAATGAAGAAATTTTCCGCTTTCAATATAAATTCTATTCCTAGATTAAATAACTCTGAAGAATATTTATTAGCTAATGTAGCTTATAAACTTCTTCCTACAGAAGGCTTGTCCCCAGACGCATTCTCTGTTGAGGTGTTGTTCCGGCCATCCATCCCCGACAACATCACGAACTGGAGAGTATTCAATGATGATCAGCATATTATTAACTTTATGCACATGGAAGAAACCTTTCAAGGCGTGGTGATAGATGAACACACACACGACGACAATTTGCGCGATTTCATGGTAATATCGGATCCGAGAACTCTTGAATCTTCATCGGATATGGTAAACTCGATCCCTAAATCTGTAATTAGATTAGAGAAGTTTTATGATCTACAAGATAAATTTAAAAATACGGTCAATTGTAAAACTAATAGTTCCTCGTTATCTTATGAAAAAGTAAACTTAGGAACTAATGAAAATCCTCAGTGCATTAATCTAGGGTTGGGATGTTCTCAACAAGAAAGAGTTGCATTTATTAAATTGTTCAAAGAATTTAAAGATGTCTTTGCATGGACGTATGATGACCTTAAAACTTTCAACCCTAACATCATACAACATGTCATCCTGATGAAGCCCCAAACCTCACACTTTCAACAAAAACTAAGGAAAATGCACCCCAATCTCGAACTGACCGTTCAAAAATAATTGAATAAGATCCTAAATGCTAAGATAATTTTTCTTGTTAGAAACACTCAATGGGTTTCTAACCTTGTCCCAGTCCAGAAGAAAAGTGGGGAAATCCGACTCTACGTCGATTTACGAAACCTTAATAAAGCGTCTGATAAAGACAACTATCCTGTCCTGCCCATGGAACAGATCCTTCAACAGGTATCTGGTTCTGAGAGGCTATCCTTACTGGATGGTTTCTCAGGATATAAGAAAGTCTTGATGTCTTCACCAAACCAACTTAAAACTACCTTCCGTACTCCGTGGGGCACTTATGCGTATCAAAAAATTCCCTTTGGATTGATTAATGCTGGTGCCACTTTTCAAAGAGAAATGGACATTGATTTTTGAGGCTCAATCAATCATTCCATCGTAGTTTACTTAGATGATGTGACTGTATTTTCTAAAAACAAAAAAGATCATCTAGCTCACTTACGAGCCGTCCTACTGCAATGTCATAAATAAGACATCTCCTTGAATCCTAAAAAATCCATATTTGCAGTAGAACAGGGTAAACTCTTGGGATTCATTGTGTCTAGTGAAGGGATGATTATTGACCCCGAAAGGACTCAAGTCATTGAAAAACTCCCCCCTCCTACATCCAAAAAATCTATGCAGTCTTTCTTAGGCTAGATTAACTTCGTGAGAAGATTTGTCCCCAGTTTCTCTAAAATGGTCAGGCCTTTACAAAATTTGATTAAGAAAGACAACCAATATCACTGGGGACCCCTAGAAAATCAATCTTTCAATGCAATAAATAAGGCCATAATAGACGCTCTGTCTCTCGTGAGCCCATATTTTTCTCAAGACTTTACACTCTACACTTTTTCTTCTGACCGTTCTTATGCCGCT
Organism: Picea glauca; assembly: GCA_000966675.3. Classification (NCBI taxonomy): domain Eukaryota; kingdom Viridiplantae; phylum Streptophyta; class Pinopsida; order Pinales; family Pinaceae; genus Picea; species Picea glauca. The sequence continues at coordinate 542,156 of JZKD02S1675252.1, forward strand.
GTCTTAACCCAAAATAATGTCGAGAAAAATGAAGTACCCATTGCCTTTATGAGATCTTCTTTCAAAGGTGCTGAACTTAATTACCCAGCAGTAGATCGACAAGCCTACGCTATTTTCAAGGAAGTTAAGCACTTCCGGTCCTATCTTTTGAAGTCTAGGACAAAAGTCATTGTCCCCTACCCAGCCGTTAGGAATCTGTTAGTGCAGAAGGAACTAGGAGAAAAGAGAGCTAAATGGATCACCTCCTTGCAGGAGTATGACTTAGAAATCACCCCAGTTCAGATAGTGAGAGGCCAAGGGTTATGCAAGTTAGTTGTTGATTCAGCAGCAGGACAACAAGAAGAAAGCGATATGTCAAACCTAGGACAACGCGATCAAAGTCTAATATGTTGCGCACAAAACTCTGTCAGTCCTTGGTATGACGATATAAGATTCTATCTTGAACATGGGTCAACCCCTCGTCACTTGGACCCCGCTAAAAGAATAGTGCTGAGATTAAAGTCTACCTCCTTTCATCTGGTTAATGGTATCCTGTTTCATCAGAATTTTGACGGCGTACTGATGCGTTGTCTTGAAAAAGTCGAAGCAAAAAAAGTCTTACTAGAGTTGCATGCAAGAGAAGCTGGTGGTCATTTTGGTGGTGACACCACTGCTCATAAGGTATTAAGAGCTAGTTATTACTGGCCCACACGTTTTAGAGACGCCCATGCCTTATGTTGTAAATGTACCATTTGTCAGAAAGCATCAGGGCGGTTACAAAAACCATCCTTTCCTTTGCAGCCCGTTTCAGTAGATTCCCCTTTTTAGCAGTGGGGCCTTGATATCATAGGTCCAATCAACCCTCCATCCTCACAACAACACAAGTTTATTGTGACAGCCACAGATTACTTTACTTGATGCTCTGAAGCTCCTGCGTTAAGAACTATCAACACCAGTCAGGTAATTGCCTTTCTAAATTCGAATATCATCACTCGTTTCAGTATCCCTGACTATTTAGTATTTGATAATGCTTCTTAATTTTACTCTCTTGATATGAGCGATTTAGCTTTGGAAAAATGAATTAAGATGAAGTATTCTGCTAGCTATTACCCCCAGGGCAACGGATTGGCAGAATTGACAAACAAGAACTTGATTAAAATCATCAAGAGAACGGTGGTTGAAAATCACAAAAATTGGCACAACGCATTGCTAAACGCATTATGGGATGATAGGGTAACGCCAAAAGATGCTGTAGGTAACTCCCCCTTTTTTCTCATTTATGGCAGAGAAGCAATTATGCCACCTCACATTCTTCTTTCTTCACTACAATTGTCGCAGAATGTCCAAGAAGAAGATTTTCCCCCTTTGGAAAACCGAATTATCACTTTGATGAAGCTAGAAGAGGTAAGATCCCAAGTTAAACGTAAGTTAGATTAGTATCAACTATTGGTTAAAAGTTGGTTCGATTCTAATTTTGCTTCTGATAGGAATTTTGAAGTAGGTGATCTCGTCTTGAAGTGGGACAAGCCGCATGAGGGAAAGGGAGAGCACACTAAATTTCAAAATTTATGGCTTGGACCATTTTTAATTGCTGAAAAGTTGGGTCCCAGTTCTTTTCGATTGAAAAATATTGAAGGGAAGCCTGACACCTACCCGGTGAATGGCCAAGCCTTGAAAAGATACTTTGCTTGATAACTACCCTTGTATATTATGTACATATTTTGCTTTTGTTTGCTTTTTCGTTTACTTGTTGTTTTTTATTTGAATTTATCATTTTGTGTTTTTGGAAATACACATACCTGTACACTGAGCTATTCAGACAAAGACAAATGAAAATTCCTTCGCTAAAACAACTACTAAGAAAAGGTATAAACATCAATGGTATATTTTTGAAATTTATGTCGGAAAAGTCTGTTGTTTGAAAGAAGTTGACTTATTTCAATCTCTGAGTAAAGCTTGTCATTATCATCTATTATCTTTTTACGCTGTCCCTATTTCGTAAAGGAATGACTCAGAAGATGTCTCCCTGCCTTAGGAAGTTGTTTTTGTAAAAGAAACATCTCTGGATCTAAATAAAGGACAATTCTAAAAATAAAAATTAAAAAATATTTTGATGAGGTCTGAAAAAAATCTGTTAAAATATCATGATTTTCAGCGTCACCCCGCTCGACTATATATCTATAAAAAACAAAACAAAATAAATTATTAATAGAGCTATGGGAAGTACTTGTAAACCCGTCGGGATGTTGAACAGGTCTGCTGGCAGCGGGTAAATGCATGCATGGCGCCAAGAAAACTTCGTTGGGGTACTGAATAGGCCCGCTGGCAGTGAAGCAATGTCATGTATATGAAAATTTGCAAATATGAATCCTCTTAGTGTCCTTTATTCCGATCCAGAACTTCTTAGCAGGATACAGATGTTAGAGTGGGTTAAATGGCAACCCTGTCGAGGCTATGGATGCCTGTTGGCAGCAGTGGCTCTGTCAACAGTATTGGATATTTTATCTTTAATATCGTGATTCGCTGGTCTTAAGACTGTTATCAATTTTCATCTTTTAAAACACTGCTGGAATAGTTGGTTAATGATGATGTTTATACGATTTTCCGGTTGTTATTTTTGAGTTGCAATTATCTTTGTTGTCCTAATCTGAATTTGTTCTCTTTGGCAGAGATAACTGCTTCTACCAGTGTGTCGCCATTTTTGGCAGCCAATTCACATTTTTCCACTATCTTATAAGCTGCCTACACCAATGTTTTGCAAACATCATTTTTTTCGTCGCAATTTTCAAATAAATGATACTTCTCTTTTTGCGACAATTGCACATTTACCTTCGTTTTTTTTTTCATGACTGTAAGCGTGAAAACTTGGTCTTTCGAAATCACATTAAAATCATTATTGAATTTTTGTTATCATTCTTGTCGATATGCCCATTGCGCTTACCTTTTAATTATCATTATACAGTTGGAAACACCTTTTGATCTTCACTCATTTGGCATTCTTTGATTGATCATGTAGTTTCGTTTCATGAGTGATTAAGTTTGTGATTCATTGGCGATTGGATTGATTTGTTCTTTGATTTGATTGACCATTGGTTTCATGAAAATATATAGGTGTTATGGTTAAACCCTTGATATTTTTCATTTGACATAACACCTAGTTTCAAAACGCATTGGTACCTCGCTTCAACTCTTGATATGAGTTGATACATTGTATGTCATATAGTCAAAACATTGGTATAGGTTTTGATTTGTATGTTGGGCATTTAAAACTGTGGCATAACTTTGATTGCGTGCGTTGTTTTATGCACTTACCATTTCATTGGTCGGACAAGTGACATAATTGTTGAACTATACTATAATGGGTTGAACAGCTATAAGCCCCGACGGTTGTACCATTGGCAATAACTATTATGCATGGCAGCAAATAGCTCCACCACCTTCGCACGATGTCATTTATGCCTATCCCTTATCCCTGTTTTACCTCTGCAAGCTCGGGTAACCCTTCGTGCACTATGCTCCCGTATGTGCTATGATCCAAACCCCGGACATACTGTGTGCTCGGCTTCATGGCACTAGTCATGTGAATCGAGCCGAACGGTAGCCAAGCCTTGCTACTGTTTGACAATGCCTGAAAGGACTTGGAGGTTAACGATTGGCTCACCTTTATACAATGATTTGAGGGTTTTAATTTATTTGTTGCACAACAGTTCACCCTGACTTTTGATGGCTGTAGAGCCAAGGTGAGTGATGTTCAAATGGAAATCAATGAGGAGATTATTAGTTCTGCTACAGAGTTACCATCCTCGGGCCAGCATTGGTTTAAAAATTCTAAGGTCAAGGATGTGCCATGGCCGCTACTATTCGTCCCGTGAAAGGTCACATCTTGTGACAGAGGTATGCCCATCTCTGCGCTTAAACCACGATGGCATGATATTTTGATGGTGGTCAAACAATTCGTGACCTGTGAGGGTCGGTATGGACTCATTTTTCTCTACCACCTGCGTTTGTTAATGAATTTCATAGGGTCTCCATTGAATATGCCATTCTATTTCCAGCGTAGCCTGTACAAAATGTCAAAAAGGTTTAAAAGGGAGAAGGCCGATAGTAGCCTGTTCCACCATGGACTAATTAGACTGATCATTGTTCATCACTTAAGTGTCCATGGTGATAGCTGGCAAGCTTTTATCGCTCGAAATGGTTTTGATGATACAGACCCTATCCAGATTGACAAGCCTATGGTTAATGGAGCTAAGGTCGAGTCACCCGTGCCCTTCCATGTCCTACTGCGTTCTCCTAAACCTTCGGCCGACCCCGATGTTGACTTACCCGACGCTATAACTGAGAAGACTGAGGCTATAAAAAATCCTGTGAGTAAAAAGGCCAAGGAAAACCGTACTATTGATGCCAAGGGTAAAAATAACGCTCAGCTTATTTTAGGAATGGCTAGAAATAAGCCTAAACCTAGTATTAAGCAGAAGCCCATAGTCCTTAGTGAGGATTCAGACTCTGAAATAGAATGCTTCCTAGCCATTGAGTACCCTTACTCACAGGGTCTATGCTCCGAGCCACATTATGATTTCATTTCTAATCTACCCCCTTGCTTAAAGAATAATCCTAGCTACCCTGGGATCAGACTACCTAGTCAAACCCTCACCTGCACTTTCGAAGCCTGGACATTCGTCCTGTGACCAATGTGATTTGTGGTTGGAACGATACTATATAGACGTTCCCCTACTTCAATCGAAAATCCAATCATTGGAAAATCAAGTTGCATTATTGACCAGCCAAAGAGACAAACTTCAAGAAACTGATAGGAAGCAGAGGACCACTGGTTCCATCATTTTTAAGAATGTTGAATCAACCACAGCCATTGTCAACTCCAAATTGTCATGATTCAACTGACTTCTCGTCATACATGTATGAATTTTGATATCGTTTTAGTTGTGTGAATGACCAGGATTAATATAATGATTTGAGTTTGGTTTTCGAATAGCTCTGTTTATCCTTTGAAATGGCTCTGTCACAATGTTGTTCATCCTATACATTGTTTTCGCTTTGCTAAAAATAAATGAAGTTTCGATTTGAATACACGATTTTCTCATGCCCAGTTTAGTCATTGATAGATTTTTATCGGATTTGATTTGCTTTCAATTGAATTTGCTTTGTATCTAATCTAAATAAGAGTTTTTCGTGCTAGATTTAGAATACGATCATGATTTGATTTCGTTATGACTAGTTTGTATGCTATGATTGTCCAACGATTTCATGAGTTTGGTTGTTACAATCTTTTAATATGCTGTGTCAGGATCGTTTTCGATTTGGAAAGAATGACTCTATTTTTATGGAAACAATACTCTCATTTAATCTTGTGCAAATGATATTCATGCCCGAATCATGGAACGGTTTTGATCCACAACGATTATGTTAAACCCCAGTTGTTCAAATCGCTTGATTGGATTGCTGTGTATCTTCAGTTAGCATGATTGATTTTATGAGTTGTATTTGTATCAACAATAGACTTGATTGCAGATCTGTTAATTTTAATTTTCAAACGAGTCTGTTAACTCAAACCGACTGATGTTATTTTTTTCAAATTCGTATGAGGAAATTTGGGTAATAGTCGTTTCAAAATGAATTCAAGAAATGATTTCGTGAATGATTTTGTCTGCCCCAATTTGCAATAACAAACGATCGGATAATTCTTACGATTCCTGTTATCAACTGATTGATCCTATTATGATTTCATTAATGAACATTCACGCGCTAGTTGTGATTTAACTCATTCATGGCATGGATTGTTTGTTATGTCAATACAGTTATGCCGATTTGGAAATGAGCTTGCTTGGATTCGATTGTGTCTCATGTTGATGAGGCAGCATAACAATTGCCTATGATTTGTTTTGACTGTATCGATTCCAATTTGATATGGAATGATTTCATTACTATTGGATATCTTACTGTGCACCCGATTATGTGGCAACAAACGAAACAGAGTATATGCATCTCTGTAATCATTTCATTTTAGTTTTGTTTTGATCTCGAATTAGTATAAAAATTTCAGTGATTCGTTTTCAAAGAGATATTAGATGTCAATTGAATTTAATTCTTTAAAATATTTGAGTTGATTTTAATGTTGATTCTGTGTCTTATTTAGACCAGCTACAGAATCGCAAGATTCTATAGCTAGTCTATAGAATTAGATTTTTATCATTTTCTTTAACAAAATATCTGCCTAACTTGATCATTTTTAACCCTTTTCAGGTACATCCGAATTGCATTGGGCATGCTGGACAGTCTAGGAGATATTTGTGTGATTTAGTTTTTATTTTAGCTTCCTAGTTTTGTCAGACTTGGGATATCTTCCCAGATTTTATGTAAACAGTTTTGATAACTTCTACAGGGATGTTTTACCCTATAGAAGGTCTTTAAATACTTATTATTTTGTGTAATAAGGAGCATCCTCACTTGCGGGAGAACTAGGCTATGGATTTCTAATACAAACTGAGACAGGAGTTGATGTTTTGCTACATCTTTCACTTTTCAATATATCAATCTTTTGTTTCAAGTTTATGCATGCCATTTGCAGTTGATTATAGACTACTTTAGTTATCATAGTCGTTTGCAAAATGATGTGATTTAATTAATGTGATCCATATCTGATTTCTTTCAATACTTAAAAAATACAACAATTACTTTTTTCAGTTAATGAATGACAGATTTCTCTTCTTCATAAATTGAATTATTTCGTATAAGTCTTTGCATACAGGTTTATCTAACTGTGAAGATTTATAAATCATATGATTGTTGTAATTTTTATGTCTTGTTTGTCCTGCAATTATATTAAAGAGCACTGCAGCTTATCATTTACGAGAAGCGCCTGGGTAATTCGGTGTGGGTTTTCTCCCTCCGATCAGCTAAGATAATCATCATACACAGGAAATATCTGGAGCGTTTCTCCAGGTTAGTTTAGTATTTAATTTGTTAGAATGATATTAGTAGTTTAGTTAGATATATGTTAGTTAGATTTGTAGTTATAATTAGTATATTATTTGTTTAGTTTAGTTAGTTTTTTGTTTTATTTCTTGTTCATAAAATTATAAAACCAACAAAAATATCTTTCTCTGTCTTAGGACAGAATGCAAATGAGTTTTTTCAGGTTTCATTCAAATATGTAAATTGTAGATATTGTATATTTTGTGAATAAGATTTATTTCTGTTAGTAGTTAGATAATTAATTAGTTATAGTTAGTATAGTATTAGATAGTAGATTGTATATATAGAATCGTTAGATTGATTTATTAGTTTGTTTTATTCCTTTTTAGTTAGATGAGTTTAGTTTTAGTTAGATTAGTTTGTTTAATAGTTAGTTTTAGTTAGATTAGTTAGTTTAGAGTAGTTTTCTTTTGTTTTCTTAGGACTTAGATTGGCTAACAGAGATTCTAAACCTGTTAGGGTAGTTCATCCCAAACGGCTTGGGTTATTAGACAACCCCAGACCGGTTCCACTCTTCCAATTGATAGATGGTCAATTTCGCCCATCAACAAACTGTGGAAGCTCTATGTGAGGATCTGTTCCCTAGTGTGCAGTATTCCACTTGATCTAAAAATCTTTGTGCTAAGAAAGAAGGCCAGATCTAAAGAAAAGAAGTGAGATATGAACACTTGGTGCTGTAAAAAAGGTAAAAGTGAAATCTTCTGAAGAAAAGAGGTCAGATTTAAAGAAAAGAGGTAAGATCTGTAAGCTTGGTGCTCTAATAAAGGAAAGAGTAGTTAAAATTTTTTAAGATCTAGAAGCTTTGTGCTCTGTAGAAGTAAGATACATGGAAATTTTTATTTCTAAAGTATGGATCTAGGTATGTTTGATAGATTCTATCCTAGCTTGAAAACTAAGGCTCTGATAGATGAAAGAAGGCTTGATATGAATAGATCTGATAAGTATAGTGATAGATATGTTATACCTATGCATAGAAAGAATGTTTGGAATAACAAATGGATCCAGGATCCTAAAAATAATTTTTTGTAGGCTAGTTACCATGATCCTAGTGCACAGTACAGAAGAGGCTGGGGATCATTTAAAAGGAATAGAGGATTGACCATATGTTACAGTTGTAGAAGATCGGGACATCTAGCTAAGGAATTCCATGGTAGAAAACCTATTTGTCTCTGTTGCAAAGATTTGGACCATGATTAAGTATTGGATTTCCCTAAAATGATTGCTAAGCTTGAAAAAATGAATCTGAATGAAGAAAACCATAAGACAACTCCAGAAATAGTTGAACCCTAGAAAGAATCTAAGAAGGTATTGCTACAAATGAAAGACACCTTGAATGAGCCCCGACATGTTAGGTTATCAGAGATCTTTAAAGAAAAACAATGCATCGAAGTAAGAATAGGGGACTTCGACATTGACTGTGTTCTTGATGAAAAAACACAGGTGAATATCATGACAGAGAGAACTTGGGAAGATATAGGAAGGCCTACTATGATTCCTTCATTAGGAGAAATAGGGTTATTCATAGGAAAACTAATAAACCTATGTGGAAATCTCACTCAGATATCTATGAATGTCAATGGAACTTGGACAGAGGAAGATTTTGAAATTATCAAATTTATTGAGGACAACGCCCCGTTTACTATGTTACTTTGAAAACCTTGGATTGAAAGAGATTAAGCCGGAAAGAAGGTAGAATAAAAGGTTTTAGAACAACAAAGACAAGAGTTAAAAGATTTCATGACCAAAAGGATCACGTAGTTGATTGAAGAACAGGAGAACAAATCGAAGCTACTTGACACTACAAGACCATATGTCAAAACAGCAAGAGCATTAGAGGAATCACATAAGATTGAAGCATCTATCTCAGATATAGAAGAAGTATTACCCCTAAGTCTTAGGAGAGAATATCAGCAGCGTGAAGTGACTATGTCCAAGGAAAATAAGAATCAGAATGGGAAAACAACCACCGAGATTAAGCTCACTGGAAAGAAGGGTAGAAATATACGTAAGAAGAAGTCCAAGACTAAAAAGTTACAATAGGTTCCAAAGGGTACCTCATAGAAAGAAAATTTGCAAAACTAGAGCTTCGCTAGGATAACAAAACAACAACATAGGGCACTTTGCCATGGTGAAGCAATATAGTCGTTGGAGGCCGATATATCCGTTTGACTGCCACTCTGACCATATTGAAAAGCATTGATGGCTCACCACTGGCCCATTGGACCATGCCATAATGGACAGAACACGAATTAATGGGGTTCATACATGTTCCAAAAAAAACCGTTGCCACGATCACCTATATATCTTGTCACGCCATGCCTGAAGAACACTTTTTCCACTTGATAATTTGAATCCTGTAGACTAGCAAGTGTATACAATGATCATCACACCCATGTAGTTCATTCCTGTCCAGTGTTTAGATCATTGTGACCCCAATAATTTATCTCGAGCGCATATGTCTGACGAGCTCACCGTAGTAAAAGAATTTGTAACAAAAGTTCTACTTGATTTAATGACTAAGAGATTCATGTCGGAAAGAGGAATATCAATAGGCATTCATGCATCTTCAATGAGAGGACTGGCAGCCTCTCCATCCACTGCTCGAGCTGGACCATCCCGACAGGCTGAAGAGAAGCGTACAAAACACAAATACGATATCGCAAAGGCCAAGCTGATTCTGAGCATTCTACCTGCATACCTACCTCCTCTAGGTGGTGCCATCAACCAGGATAGTGTGCCCAGAGATTTTGACTATTATTTGATCACGACGTACCTACTGGAAGGAATGTGCACAGTTCAATTTGACCAGGATAAGCTTGTAACATTGAATTTTAGTGACTACAACCTTGGCGACAGGAAGGCTTACAACATTCTTGCCCCACATAAGTATTTGACCAAAACTAAAGTCAAAATTTCAAATATTAGCCCACAGTCATAGACCCAGAACCTCACGCAGTCCAAACTTCTCAATGTGATGAAGATTCCACACTTTGGAAGACACCAGGAAGTGAACGCATGTGTCAAGCTGCTAGTGTCCTTCTACCACAGAGGATACTTATGGCTAAACCATCGCATCACTGTGGATATAACCTTTATCAATTAGATCATAGGGATGAGCATGCAGGGCCCTGACCCACATGATTTCTACCTTGGAAAGACCGTAGACCGAGCATTAGTGCAAGGAATTAAAGAAACTTATGGTGATGTCCAGAAGGGAACGTGAGGTTACAAGGTAGCCTCTATCTAGAGAAACGTAGTGCGCCTTGCATGTCAGCTGATCTCAGGCAAGCTATTTCACAAGGACCGACCCACCCAAGTGACTGGATTCGTAGTTGATCTCCCAGGGAAGTGCACAGAAGGACTTCAGATGAATTGTGTGAAGTACTTGGTAAACCAACTGGAACTAAACTACAGGGAAGCACAGGACCAAGGGTATGAGTTTCATTTCAGCTGGCTCCTCATACTGATCGAAGTCATTACATGGGAAATGATGGAAGGTGCGAACATCCCAGACATCGATCCCTTTGAACCTTTGGTTGCAAAGTTCAACACTTTATGGTACTCTAATGATATGAACAAGCAGTGGAAATCCAATGCCATCTTCCATACTTACGACAACCAGTTGAAGCTCACTATCCAATCCGAGCCTTAGATGACCCTGAATACCCTCCACAAGTTTTGCCCCTTAATGAAGTTCAACACAGATCACCACTTTATTTATATAACAATGTGTGCTGATGAGCACAAGCAATGGTTGCAGTCGTACTATAAGTTGACTGAGGAATACATCAAAGAGATCACCAAGGACTGGTCAACAGACCTTCTCATTCCAGCGAACCCCATGGGGCTGTTTGATATTGATATCCTAGAAACTGTGCTGGATACAGCAGGACCAAGAAAGACAGTCAAGCCTAAAGAGGTTCAAAATGTAGACAGTGCATCTGTAAGGACCGCCTCTATCACACCAGACGAAGGGGGTGATGGTGAACAATAGAAAGGTGAAGTACCACCACCTAGGGGCAAAGAGGACTCATCAAAGAAAAGGAAGGTTTCGCCTCCAAAAGATTCCTCCCGAAAGAAACCTAGAACCCTTGTAACTAAGATGTAAACTTCCCTCACATTGGATGACTTCAATTTCATCATTGCAGTTGGGAACGATGCTTCAAAGGAGATAGTAGAGAAGAAGGAAATGAAGTAGGAGCATATGTGTAATCATATCTAGATTAAAATCCAAGGAGTACAACAAACACTCCAGTCTAGTCGTGCAGTCTCCATTGCACCTCTGATAGCAGGCACAGTAGAACTAGGAGATGAGCCAACTCAACTCCACTAGATTGTTGATATGGTCAAAGATCACCTTCGATGAGCTCAAGAAGGCATAGCTCAAGCCACCCAGGATTTAACTTAGGTACAGGGAGTACTTGTTGAGAAACGTAGTACTACTGAACGAGAAAAAAATTATCTTCAAGCATAGTGGGACAAAGAGAAAGAAGAAATACATCAGAGAAACGAGCAGGTAATCGTGAAACAACTGGAAGTCAAGGAATAAGTCAATATAGAACTTCACTATGTGACCTTCATAGAAGTAAAACCTGAAGAATGAATTTCTCCAGCAGGTGGCCCAACTTGAAGAAGTAATCCAACAACTTCAACACCACATTGCATATTTGGAACTTTGTACCATGCCTGAGACTCCTCAAGAAGTAAGAGATTTAAGGGAGGTAATTTCCCGTAGTGCAGTTGGCATATTAAAATCCCTTGCTTTAGAATGCAAGTACCTAATCTCTAGGAGCACTCAGACTTATGAAAACTTCACGGAGAATCCATAGATACAGGCATTGGAGGTGTAGCTCCAAGAAACAAAGCAACACGTTGAAATGTTACAGGCACAACTAAAGTCCCTAACATCGGTAGAATGAATGAAGAGGTTTCTAGAACAACGCATAGCCCAACAACAAATCCACGTGATCCAGAACAAAGTGATGGAAGTATCTCAATGACTTCATCCAGTGCAAGAGAAGGCATGCCAACTATTCACTGAAGTTGAAAGCCAAGGAGCCGAGATGGAACAAATCGTCCTCACAGCAGTTTAGTTCCTAGAAGGGCCAGTGAACAATGCAGTGATCCAAAAGTTCACTGAGAAAGAGGCCATCGCATTGTAGCAGGTCGAATCAACTCGATCCAAGCTTTTGGCATTTTAGATGGACTTTCTCAGACTAGAGTGACTCGGGACAAGTCACAGGTGAGTGTTGGGGGCATGTTGGCCCTTGACCATGTTTTGGAGTTACTTGGTCATGTTTGACCATTTTTGGACTTCGACAGCCTATCGAAGATGGAGCACTAGGAAAAGCAAAGATAAAGGGATCTTGACCCACTTTTGGGCCCATTTTTGGTTTTGGGACAATGTAATGAGATAGGGATGTCGACCCATGGGTTTACCCACATTTAGGCCCACTTTTGTAATGTATAAATAGACATCTAGGCATCTAGTAAACGATCTAAGGATTGTATCTATGTGATATAGGCTATGCGCTGAGTGGGATCTATGTGATCAAGGGGTTGTGTATCTTATAAGACTTGCAGAGCTTAGTGAAAGTCCCTGTGTGGAGATATAGAAGGCTTTGTGCTGTAACGCAAGGAAGAAGGATCTAACGAGCTACACAAATCTTTTGTCCTATGTGCAGGATGGTTTTGGTAGCTTTGTGCCTGTAACCGATAGGAGACACTATTAAATAAGAAGAGTTGGTGGACATAGCCCCATGGTGGGGGTGAACCACATAAATATATGTGTTATGATTTGTGCTTTGACTTGATGTGTTCATCTCTTTTTTTGCTAAGAGATTTGGTGTATTTAGATAGATATACTTATGTTTTGTGATTCATTAGATCTATTTTAGTTCTTATTTACTGTATCTAATCTATTTTACTATTGCTAAGTGCCAAATTACCTTAGATATAAGTGAATACTACGATACTCTGTGTTATCTGTGAAGTATAAGAAGGGTTGAATATTGATGAATGATCGAAGCCACATTCTCTGTAAGTGATATAATCATAGATCTGTGTCCCATCTTAGGTTGCAGACACTTGAGTCCTGCAACCACCCCTACCTCTACCTCGTGTGAGACTTCATCGACTTCGTAGGTGTTGCCAAAAGGGAAGGTAGTTAGGGTTTTATTGGTGCGTTGAACCCTCGGTTTTCCCTTGTGCCAACATTACTATTTGTAGAGGGTTTTTTTTTTATGAATGATTCTTTTTATACATGCACACTGAACCAATCCATCTAATAAAGGGAACTCACCCAAATTATCCTAGAGGGTACCTTTTGACCATGTTATATTACATTGATGGATTCACTATAACATAGTTGCTCTCCACATATAAGAGAGAAGTTGGTTGGGTGATATTCACTTGAGACTCGTAAGTGTGCTTGCTTGAGGCCCAAGCAATGATAGGAATTTGAAGGTTTTTATTAAACATAAATTCGGTGGATATAAAAATTTCTACATGATAGGAGTAACTCTTTAGTTAGTGAGATGAAACTAACTCTTGATTTAGTGAGTTAGAGAGGGTGAACTAGACCTCACATATGCACATAGAGGAAGGTGTTCTAAGGTTGTTTCTGAATATTCTCTACTCATTAGTGCAATCTTGTAGTATTCTAGATATAAAATAGTATGAAGAACAAAAATATTTTAACTAGAAATGGAAGAGAAGAAATTTTATAAGTAGAACAATACAAGAATAATACCAGATAACACCAGAACTAACACTTTGATTAATGATAGCAATGTTCACTTGCCTCTTCAAGGGGGAAACCTCCAACAAAGAAGATCTCTATTAAAATAATATCCAAGACAATATTTGTCATATCCTCTACTTCTATTTATACTAAATCTATCCATCCAGAAGAACAATCTACATGAATATCCTTCTAGAAGCAAAAGATTCTATTAGGTCTTCTTATATTTGACTTATTCTTCCATATTGCTAGGCCTTTATTACATGGAATTATATTATTCTACCTATTTGAGGGATTAGGGAGGTCAGGTCCCTGACATGCCCTCCCCCTTCAAGAAAAACCTTGTCCTCAAGGCTTCAGATGAGGGAATTGTTGTAGAATGGTTGTCGACTCTCAGGTGGCATATTCTAGAGGGGTATCATTCCATTGGACTAACACTTCCTGGATGACACACTGATGGAGAGGGAAATCTCTCTGTGCCAAGACTGCTTGTGGATGAAACCATATGGAACCTTCTTCATCCAACTCAGTGAGACTAGTTTGAGTTTGGCACTTAGTTCCAATCACCTTCTTTAAGCAGGAAACATGAAAAACAGGATGGAGTTTCAACTGAATGGGTAGAGCTGACTGATAGGCCATCAATCCCACATGCTTGAGAACTGTATAAGGACCATAAAATTTGGGCGCAAGTTTATTACAATGTTGACATTTGAGTGAAGTATGCTTATAAGGTTGTAGTCGAAGTAATACCTGGTTTCCTTCAACAAAATGGCATTCATAATGACCTTGATATTCTTTTTTCTTCATGTCATTTTGAGCCATGACTAAATTGGATTTGAGGGCATGAATAATATCCTCACAGACTGTAATATTTGTGTCAACCTCCTGAACCTTCGAGACCCCTGGCATATAAGAGAGAACCGATGGAGGCTTTTGGCCATAGAATTCCTCAAAAGGAGTCATGCAAGTAGTTGTATGGTAACAGGTGTTGTACCACCATTCAACTAAAGGTAACCATTGAGCCCACCTATTTTGTTTCTCAGATGCAAAACAACTCAAATATGTTTCCAAACGCTTATTGACAACCTCAGTATGGGCATTTATGTGGGGGTGATAGGCATAGTTGAGATGAAATTGGGTTCCCTGTAGCTTGAACAATTACTGCCAAAATGTTTTGGTGACAGTGGGGTCTCTGTCAGAGACAATAGAATTAGGCATGCCATGAAGATTGAATATATTATCCATGAATATTTGAGCCACTATGGAGGCTATGAATGAGTTTTGAAGAGTACAAAAATGACCATATTTGGAGAGATGATCGATGACCACCATGATGAATGACTTATTGCTCGATTTAGGTAAGACGACATTGAATTCCATATAAATATATCACCAAATAGTAGGGCGAAATGGAAGAAGTTGGAGTATGCCCAAATATTTGACAATTTCTCCCTTGTTGCATTGACAGACCTCACATTCAACCACAAAGGTGTGGACATCATGTTTTTATACCCTCACAGAAAAAAGAATGTTTGAATCATTCATAGGTTTTGGTAAATCCTGAATGCCCGACTATGGGTGAGGCATGAAGTTCAGAAAGAACTCTGGATTTAAGTTAGGATTTATTGCATAAATACAAATGACCTTTGTAGAGAAGCTCTTCATTATTCCAAGAGTAACCTAGAGAAAATAAAGAATTGTGTTGCAATTGGTGGATTACGATAGAAATTTTGGGGTCTTGCAAACATTCCTCATGAACAACTTGGAGCGAATCTGGTACAATGAAGGAGAGGGAGAAAAGAGACTCATCTTCTTCATATTTATGGGAAAGAGCATTGGCCACTACATTCTCCTTTCCCTTCTTTTAAATGATCTCATAATCATAGACAAATATCTTTGTCACCCATTTTTGTTGCTCTAGGGATGAAATTCATTGTTCCAAGAAATACTTGAGACTTTGATGCTCAATTTTGATTCATAATCGTTGATCCAATAAATAAGGATGCTAGAGATCCACAACAGGCAGAATAGATAAAATTTCCTTTTCATAAATAAATTGGCCCAAATGTCTCTCTGAAATTTATTTGTTAGTGAAGGCTAAAGGCCTGCCATCTTGCATGAGGATGGCTCCAATTACTTTTTCAGAAGCATCACATTCCAATACAAATGTATTTTTGAAGTCTGGGAGTGCTAGGACATGGTTCAAGAACATAACATATTTTAAGGCTTGGAAGGAATGATCCGAAACTTAATTCCAAGTGAAAACATTCTTTTTAAGGAGGGAAGTGAGAGGATCTGCAATGTTTCCATAATTTCAAACAAACTTCCTATAATATCTTGTTAAACCTAGAAAACCACACAAGCTCTTAAGAGGTTTAGGGTGAGGCTAATATTGCATTGATTCAATTTTCTTAGGATCCACTCAAACACCATCCTTTCCGACAATATGACCCATGTATTCCATTTCTGAGGCACCAAAGGAACATTTAGATTGTTTGAGGAAAATTTAGTGCTTAGAGAGTAGACAAAGAACTTGATTCACATGGGAGATATGGGATGACCAAGTTTTACGATAAATGAGAATATCATCAAATAAAACTAAGAAAAAATGATGGAGAAAAGGATGGAAGACATGATTCATAAGACTTTGGAAAGTCGAAGGAGAATTACATAATCCAAAGGGAATTACCAAGAATTCATAATGACCCTCATGATTGAGAAATGTTGTCTTGGGGATTTCCTCTTCTTTCATACAGATCTGGTGGTATCCATAACATAGATCGATTTTGGTGAACTATTGAGCACCACTCAATTCATCCAAGAGGTCATCAATGACAGGAATGGGGAATTTTTATTTAATTGTGAGTTTGTTGAGGGCACAAAAATTAGGACACATGTGCCAAGTACCTTATTTCTTGAGTGTCATGACCAAAGGGGAAGAATAGGGGCTATTACTAGGACATATAACACCAACTTCTAGTAAATCATGAACAATTTTCTCAATTTCATTCTTTTGGGAAAAGGGATGGCAACAAGGCCGAACATTGGGGGGAATACTTCCCAGGATAAGAGGGATGGAATGATCATGGATGCCACTAGAGAGGGGACGTTCTTTGGGGGTGGTAAAAACAACTTGGTGGCGAGAGAGGATAGATTGGAGGTCGTGATGTAAAAAAGGTGTCTCAACAACATGAATTGAGTGGAGTTGGGATATAATTCCCAAATGAAAATTTTTTAGAAGCTTTTCCATTCGATCGGAATTAATGATCTCATGGGAGCCTGTGGTGATGCCTTGGAACTTATACTATTGTCCCTCTTGTTGGAATGACATGGTTAAGTCCTTAAAATCAATGATAATGGGGCCTAGAGTGTCTAACCATTCAACACTAAGAACAATATCACAACCACCCATGCCTATAGAAAACATATGGGATTTTAGGTGACACTGACCAATTTGGAGTCACACATTTTCAAATCGCCCCTCACATTTCATGGAACCACCATTGGCAATCATGATTTGAAAATTATTGATGACACAGATGCAACAATTGACTTCTTGGGAAATGTAATGATGAATAAATTTATGGGTGCTACTAGTGTCAACAAGGATGATGACTTTTCTATTTTTGATGTAACCAATTAATTTGAGAGTTTGGGGATAAAAGAAGCCAGTGAGGGCATTATGTGAAATCCTTGAGTCAACTTCAGGTGGGTCAAAGGGTGAGGCGAGGTCAGATGGTGATGGTAGTTCCTCCATAGGCGGAACAACTACATATTCTTCATAAATATACTCATTCACAACCATACAAATCTTTTTTTCCTTACACTTGTGCCCAGGAAAATATTTTTCATCAAAATTATAAAAAAGACCCTTGAGTTGAAGCTCAACCATTTCATCCATGGTTAATTTATGAATCTTGATGGGAGTTGTAGAAGGGGGAAAATTAGTGGGTTTAGGGCGAAGAGGAAATGAGGGTTTGCAGGTCTGGGAAGACACAATTTGTTGGGATTCCTTATCTCGTTGAGTAGCTTCCAACCAATTCTAGGGGATTTCCATGAGAACATGGGCACAAATTTCATCTTCGAGGCCACTAATAAATCATTCCCTAAACAAAGCATCTGACATGCCCTGCATTCTGAAAGACAAGTGCCCAAATGTGACAATAAAGTCTTCCACTATCCTAGACTTCTTTAACTTGGTCAAACGACTAAAATGGTGGGTGTCAGAGTCAAAGAAGTCATAAAGGTTGGCCACAAACTATGTCCAAGCAAGATATCCTTGGCGTGCCTTTTTTCTCCATTGGAACCATTTCCATCATTCCATATCTAGATGTAGGAAACCATAACAAAGCTTGGCTAAATCATTAGTAATGCCATGTAAAGAGAAATAATGTTCCATTTGGGTGACCCAACCTGAAGGATATGATCCATCATATTTGTTCACCTCAATTATAGGATGGCGGAGGTCTCAGGAAATGTGGGAAGTATGAGGGCGTTGGTAATGGGAAGAGACATGGTCATCCTAATAACTTGGTTGTTCAAAAGAGGAATGGTTATGTGAATGACCCAGGAAGTGTTATTTGAGGCATTTGATGTAGGAACATTGTTCTTGGAGGTCTTTGATGTGGGAACATCGGTCCTTGAGGATATAAATAGTTGAATTGATGGAGCTAATGTTGGTAGTGAGATACTTGATGTTGTCCTTGTGCTGTTGGTTTTAAGAAATCAAGGCATTGAGTTCTTGTGCTCGTTTGGTAGTCATTTGGACAAAGGAGCAGGGAAATGGTATAGGGGAAACAAAAAGGGTCTAGAGGGGTGGGTGGGACCATAGAGAAAAAAAGGGTGTCAAATGATAGGTATGACTACGATTAGAGAGAAAATGTGGATTCAAAGGGATAGGAGCCAAATAAGGGTGTCAGAGACGGGTTAGGTCCACACAAAAAACATTGTGTTAAAAACAATAGGTATCATTAGAATCGGGGTGAAAAGAGGAACCCTGTGGGATAAGTCCCAAATAAGCGTGTTGGTGGGACCAGTATACTCATTTTTTTTACTCCCGCAGAGTTATACTCCTACCTGAATAATACTGCAATGATGAAATGCCCAAATGCTTAATAGGAAGAAATGTGTAGTAATTTCGCAACCAGAATTCAGAAGGCACAATTGCGTGCTAATAGATCTTGTCCGTTCTGATTTTTTTTTTTTGTTCTGTCCTTAGGGGTAGGATATTTAGGGTTCATACATACAAGGGTTTTCCATGTGTTATATCTCTCTGATATACTTGTGGGGTCCAACACTAGTACTCGACCCAATATCTTAGGGAGCCAACTAAGGAGGCTAGACCGTGCCCTTAGCCATACTACCTGGCTACCCATGTAGTAGAGAGTATCTTCTCAAGTGTTTTTCTCGGTGGAACTATAGCAGTCAAGCGACCAATCATTTTATATATGGAGGGATACAAGAGATCTAGGTTGATCGGTATACATGTGTTTTCTGATGCGCTACCACTCAAAGGGGTAATTACATGGGTTACAAGGGTGGGAAACATATGTGCGCTTAGGTACCACTTGTATTTCTTGCATTTATGAATCCCTGATCACAGGTTTATGCACGTAACGATAGATTTTTGTAGCTTTAAGGCGTCAAAATACCTCTCTACCTTGAAGAAAAAATTAACTCACAATGCTTTTTCGAGGAAGGTGCTCTTATACCACTTGTAGTATTCCAGATATAAAATAATATGAGGAACATAAATATTTTAACTCGAAATGGAAGAGATGTAATGATATAAGTAGAACAATACAAGAATAATATCGAAATAACACCAGAAAGAGCACTTTGATTACTGATATAAATGTGCAATTGCCTCTTCAAGGGGGCAACCTCTAGCAGAGAAGATCTCTATTACAATAATATCCAAGACAAGATTTCTCATACCATCTACTTCTATTTATACTAAATCTATATATCCAAAAGAAGAATCTATAGGAAGATCCTTCTAGAAGCGGATGCTTCTATTAGGTCTTCTTACATTCGACTTATTCTTCATTATTTCTAGGCCTTATTAATATTGGCCTTTATTACATGGAATTATATTATTCTACCTACGTGAGGGGTTAGGAAGGTTAGGTTCCTAAAACATCCTAGGATTCACTTTTCCAATATAAAAAATGGCTTCAATGGTTTTCCATAGTTCAAGTTTTTTGGGAAACTTAAGAACCTTGATATATTGCTAACCACCAAATTCATATAACATTAACCTGATCCTCATGATCAAATTGCACCATGTTGATCAATTGAATGAATTTTATTCCTCATATGAATGCAGTCCCAAGGAAGGCCCAAACTCTCCCGTTCACATGCATAGACAATTCTTGGTGAGTCTAGTTGATAGTTCCAATCATAGCTATGAAGTTCAACCAATCCACATCAACAAAGAGTGCTTACAAATTAGATTTTTGATGTATACTATGGTTCAAAAAGATTCCTCCCCTAAGCATTGCATGCTAATACGTATAGTAGGTTTTTCAAAAGAAAAAAAAATCATCCCACACTATTAATCACTTCACTCCATCCAATGCTCATTGAACACAGGTTGACAACATGTCTCAAAATTGATGGCCAATGCACACCATATGATTTTCAATTATGATCACTCATTCCTTAGAAAGGATATCATTTGGTATTACTCAAGATAATTGGGTTGTAGGGATTTGATTTATTTGGCTTATGTTCCCGACCTACTCGATGAACCACATAATAGGTCCACCACCACCAACAATAAAGTAATTGTTAATATTCTTCACAAAAAACCTGAAAGGCCAAAATTCAACCTTGTTTGAAGTTTTTTAATGTTGTGGAACTGATAATGGATTATACTAATATTAAGTGTAGGTTAGATATAATAGAGTTATTTATGTTATTAAAAAAATTCTAAGATGCACAAATGTTAGGCATATTCAACTTTTAAATGGGTGTATTTAGAAAGTGATGTTAAAAGAGTATGGTAGAGTAACATTTACCCTTAACTAAATGAGTAATTACCCATAATAGAAACTAGAGCACTCTATTCCCTATAAATTAGGATCTAACCTATAAAAAGAGGATAAATACTTAAAAATAGGAAGGTGGAGCACACTTTTCCCAAGAAGCTAGGAGTAGGGTTTTCGAAATAAGACAAAGACTTCAAAACATGATGTAGGATCCTAAAATATGGCGAGAAGGTAGGAAGTGTGCTCCTACACTTTAAAAATTGGCAATTATCACTAAATTTTAGGATTGGAGTGCTCTCATGTTTCATAGAGTCAAAATTTCTCTAAACAAGATCTCTATAATAAAGGAGATGAGATCTAGTGTTCTATAGGAGAGATAAAATGCCTAGGAGATGAGAAAATATGTTCTAAACATTAGAATAGAACTTCCTTCCACTCAAGAGAGATCAAATAAAATACTATTGGAACTATAATTTTGAGGATAAATATTCCTCTAACCTATGAAAATAGATCCTAAACCTTGGGGATGCATTGATATTTTCAAGCCATTATCCCATATGATAGGAACTAACCTTCATTCAAGACTGGCAACATGAACTAAAAGTGCTTTCCAAGATAGATATCTAACTATGAAGAGTCTTGAAAAATGATGATTGAGATGGCATTTAGCATTTTCAAACCATGAAACATTTGATCTCCATTTAGTTTGTATATGTAACCTACTTTTTATTGAAAACATTGTAGAAAAAATCGGAAGAAAAGAGATCAATAATAAAGATCTTCATTAATGAATAAGTTAATTGTATGCGACCACTAACAAACATTAGAATCACTAAAATTGACTGGATTGAGATAACCTCCTTGGGTAAAGGATTCTATAATCAGCTGACCAAAATTAGGATCCCAATTTGCATGAGGAATGGGCCTTAAATATAAGGGATTAGGTATCGAGTCTTCAAAATTGCCTTGCCAAGCCACATGGAACAAATCACTAGAGGTATAAAGAAATATTATTTCCAATTGACCAAAGTGGGAAGCACACTTTTTATGATAAAGGAATTATTTTGAAATATCACCACGACTCTCGAAGTCATGTGAGGTTGCAATAACAAACCAAATACAATGATTATTTGTGTCTTGGGCCAAGCCTTTGCTAAACTTTAGAAATCTTGATGCCATAATGTTTTTCAAAATTTCCTAGATGTTATCCTACTACAACAATTCTTGCTAGGAACCATGCCCATGTTGTGAAAATCCCTCTCATAAGGCAATGGGATATTCCTACATCATGTCCCTATACAATTCTCAAGGTTCTGGGTTGGATATAAGTACTAAGATTCATTTTTTTATGGGTGCAAACGATGATTGAATGAGTTCTTTCCATCACCCATGACTGCTATATAAGAAAATTAAACTAAAGGCCCAAACAAAATGAGCACCTAAAAATAAAAGATCACATGTATATAATTAAGAACTATAAGATTAGATCACTTGAGAGGCTTTTGCTCACTAAAATTAATGGAGCCACCAATTAATCATAATAGAATTCTGTGAAAACTTTCCTCCCATGATACGAGTTAGCACTCTCTGATTACTTATTCTACCCTAAACATTAGAGTTCCTTTTGCAGTTGAAATGAAATCATAGTACCAAAATTACATTATAAATCTAGAATAAACCAAGGAAAACATGATCCCAAGAAGATACTTGACATGTCGCCCCTCTCATAGTCCATCATCAGAAAATAAAAAACAAAGATTTGCACTATTAAGTATTAAATGAGAGCTATGGTAAAATATAAAAAAATTAACTATGATTAAAATAGTCACATGGACACTAAACACATGAATTTCATGTACCAAAAAATATGTGCCACCAAATGGAATTAGTAACAAAGCCACTTTAGAACCAATTATCACCAAATCACCACCTCCCTAGGTTATGCCGCTACTAACTATTGCACTAGGAGTTGTTGAAATAACTATTGATATTCATAGATCATTAATGAAAGACACCTGTAAATGGATTTTAACCCTATTAAGAAGATCCATTAAAAATATAGAATTAGAAATGATACTCCCTTTTATGTTGTCAATATATTCCTATCAGATGCTAATGGAATAAAATCTAATTTTGGGGAATACTTTGGAAGAATTATATTGATTTCAAGAAAATCATATCTTCAATAATTAAAATCATTTCATGATAATATAAGTAATCATTCTCCAAAGTTTTTTGTAACCTTTAACCATTTTTTTCTTCGATGTAATTTCCTAGAGAAAGTGTTATGTCTTGTCCCCAATACTCAACAACTTATCTAACCAAGCCTCCACATTTTCAATATCTCCTTGTCAAATGACCTATTCTCATAGGTCAGGATAGGTCAAATTGGAAAAAAATTCTTCCATCAAAATTTTACTTAAGGGGAGAAAACAAAGGGGAGAAAACAAATAACTTCTTGGTATAGAACAGGAAGAAATTTGGAGTAATTTCCTTTAGCTATATGATTTACATAAACATGTACTTGTTCTTTCTTTTAGACTCATTCATATCAAACTACGAGTTAGTATTATCAATATACATGCAAATGGATGAGAGAGAATAAAAATAATCCTTTTAATTTGTTGCATTTTATAATGTTCAAGATGAGAAAGGATGAAAAATATTGAATGTGATAGATATTGTGAATATAATATTTTTAATGCGAGAGAAAGCACATTTCACTCCATTGAAATTGTTCCATCGATGTGATTCAATAGGTGATTCGAGGGTTAGATATGAACTCTGAAAACTCAAGATTGAGCTATCATGCATTTCATACCTATGTTGGATTGGTTTGATCTAGTTTCAAATAGTTGTTTGAACAACTAGTATTTGGAATTGTTTTGAAAGGATGATGGATGAAAATTGTCCCCAATTTAGTATATACCTTTTGATCATATAGAGTTCTTGGAAAGGGTCGAAATAGTGAAATAAGAGGATTTATATAACTGTTCAAAAGTATTCTAAAGAAGGAACAAGTTTGTTCAATACTTTGGATCACTCGCTACACAAAGACCATTTCATTTTTGTGGGTTGGTCTAGTGTATTATTCTTTCCTTGTGCCCATTCTACTTTAGGTGGATGGTTCATGGGTATAATCTTTGTGATTTCATGATATACTGATGAATTGGCCATTTCCTATATCGAAGGTTGCGATTTCATAGTTGCCACAATTTCTACTTCTACTAATAGTTTAGCTTTGTGATTTCATGGTATACTTATGAATTGACCAGTTTCTATATCAAAGGTTGTGATTTCCTAGTTGCCACAATTTCTACTCCTATTAATAGTTTAGCACATTCTCTACTGCTATTATTGATCTTCGTGGTGCTTTTGTTCTAATAGGTTTCATGTTATGTCAATTTCAACTTAGTTGATATGTACAATTACAACCCCATAATGCAATTGGATTCTTTGCTTGAATTGTACTCCTATTGTTTTTTCACCTAGTTGTAAGAGTTATTTCCAATTTATCCTCTTCTTTAGAGTTTTCACAATTGAAACCATTTCAAGCATCTTACTATTGTTTTTTCACCTAGGCTTAAGAGTTATTTTCCAATTTATCCTCTTCTTTACAGTTTTCATAATTGAAATAAAAAAAAAATTATTTAAAGATAATAAATCATAGTAATAAACACAAATTAAAACAATATTAATATAACAATTTATTATATAACTTAAAAAAAATATTTAACAAAATATGATAACTAGTACTAATAAACCTAAATAGTACTTAAAAAAAACCTAAATTGAAACAATATTAATATAACACTTTATTATGCAACTTTAAATAATATTAATGTAACAATTTATTATGCAACTTTAATAAAGGCAAAGCCAATTGAAACAATATTAATGCCACAATTTATTATGCAACCTTAAAATCAATATTGTCAAGTAGTTATGTGAGCATGCTCATATACATGTGAGCAGGCTCACATATATATGTGTAGCTCACTTGGTTGGAATGAGGAATACTCTCTACTTAGTTTCGAGTTTCATCTATGTCACATGTTACATTTTTTCAAACTTTTAATATTGACATTGATTTGTATTCAGTTTTTTAAATTAAAATTTTGGAAATTTATTTTAATGATAGTAAATATTTAATTAACAGTAGAGAATACTCCCTACATATTCCCTACCTAATTTAGAGTTTCATCTATGCCACATACTGCATCTTTTCAAACCTTTAATATTGATATAGATTTGTATTCCGTTTTTAAACTAAAATTTTGGAAATTTATTTTAATGATAGTCGATATTTAATTAACGAATTTCATTTAAATTTTATGTTGTCGGATATCAAAAAGATATCACGCATATTCACAAAATAAAATAGTAAAAACACAGTATCTCAAAAGAGCACCCAAAATAAAATATTGAAAAAAGCACAGAATATCTGATTACAAGAATATCATTACTATTTGTGCTAACAGTAACTGAAATGAAATATTGTATCTATGAACGTTTGTTATGATCTCACTATGTTTTAATCCCTTATTCTATCACTATGATACTCAATCCGAAAATAAAAACCAGGTTTCGAGGGCGCTCATGCTGATTAAGCTTAATATGTCAGGGATATGGTTCCACCAGCTCCTAGGATTTGTTGCTCAAGCTGCAATTGACCAGAAAAGCAGACAAAAGATTAATACGTTACCAACAAATTTATATATTATTTTTTGAGGAATTAGAGTGTAGAGTTTCGAATGGAAGAGGAGATTGAATATTGTAAATCATAGATTACCTCTAATAGAAGCTCCAGCTTGTCCATGAAAAGGTAATATTCGTGATTCAGTTCTTGTAGACACTGCAAGCAACTGCATTGACAAAGGAAATAAATAAATGGCTTTACTTAATTGGCTCTAGCTGCTATAAGGGCATATAAGATTTTAACAATTTGTTAAGAGATTAGAAGACTTTAAGATTTTAACAATTTGTTCAGAGATTGGAAAAATTTAAGATTTTAACAATTTGTTCAGAGAGGGCATAAGATTTTAACAATTTAACAAGTTGGTGGCTTTGATAATCTACTCACTCGTTTCTTTTTTTTTCTTCACAGCACGATCGAA